>OVAY01001487.1:0-28685 GCA_900406395.1 Kernera saxatilis | reverse complement strand
ATTTTTTTAATATATATATATATATATATATATATATATATATATATATATTGCTGTCAGTTAAACCGTCCGTGCATATCTATTTTACTTATATATAATTTTGTAAACATCGGTCACAAATCAAGTTTGTTATGATGTAGATTTATTTTATTTAAGCTTAAAAAGTGTCGGTGAAAATTATCTAACTTATATGATATACTTGTGTTGTCTTTGTTGCTCTCTCTGGATTATTGAATCGTCTGAGTTGCGTTTTACATTTAGTCAAAATAGCATGTTAGTTGAATAACTATTGTTAAGTACGTAAGTATAACATCTTGTTTAATTAACTAATATTCTAGTGGCATATTTATACATACATAGTCGAATCATTCATGCGCTGGACATTATTACGTGTACGTCCACGCATAGAGTTTGGGATCTTTTCGCGTTGAAAAAAACATCGCAAATCAATATGTCGATCAGTACTTACTAATTAACGATTATTAAAACCTAAGTTTTTTTCCCATTATTAAACCTAAGCTATAATAAATTTTATAACAATTAACAATGACAATTAATTCAATTTGGAAAAATTGGTAGCTACCTAAAACTATTGCCCTTTAACAAAAAAAAAAAAAAACTAGAATATTGTCAAGTGTTAGCTGTTGATGAAGACACGAGGCAACTTCAAATTTGATTTCATATGTAAACTTTGACAGTTTCCAGTGTCTTTGTTTAATGATGTCTAATTGCGATTAGTTAATGGACCAAAAATCAGTTTCCTCATAAAATACATAAACGCTTCAGAAATCGTACAGGCGTATATGCTTTTAGCCTTTTGGGAAACTTGTTTACAAATTATGTGAAGATACATACGTTTGTATGAATGTATATATATATATGTGTGGTTTCCAACAAAGACAGCTACAATATTTGAAATCTTTTAAAGGTTTATCACTTTATATTAGAAAACAATAAACTACTTGAAAACTTTGATTAATATTTCAACCAAAAAAAAAAAAAACTTTGATTAATATTGTTTAGCAAAAAAAAAAAAAAAACTTTGATTAATACAGTTGCATATATAGAGACGTCTCGACTCTCGAGCCTGTTAAGCTTCAAAATGTATTCGAAGTTATACCGATATTAATTTATATTATTGAATGCAAAACTAAGGACTTATCTTGTTCAATCATATCTATAATAAATAATTATTGTGTAGAGACTTGTATAGTCGTTTAAAGTAAGAGACTACAGGCTAGAGCCAATCATTGCTTTTGAAAAGTATACGAGACACTATTTGACATATGAATAAGATAGTTTTAACTTTTTAATTGAAACCCTGATGACGACAGGAGAATTTTACATTACATGTGGTTTTACATTTTTATACTTGTTTTAAACAATTATCTTGTCGTTTAGGGTTTCCATTGTAGTTTTCGTTCTCGAAGCAGTCACATTATTATATATGTTTTTTCTGTTATGCAAAAACTATAACGTTTTTGCTATACAACATTTCGGTTCTTTATCAAAAACAAAACATTTCGGTTCTTTGTTACTGCGATTATATTGCGAAGGTTCCATTCGAATTTTGGCCGGTAAGGATTTTTCGGTTTTTTATTTTTATTAATTAAAATAAAATTATCTGATCTATAACTATAATAGACCAGTTTGATGTAATTTAAGATTTGGGTTGGATGTAATTTTTAATCAGTTATAATCAGTTAAAATTTAAAGGTATTCAATAAGAAAAATTCAATAGATTAGATACAAACTAAAACGAAAATACTAAAATCTTAATTAATAAACTTAAAATGACATTTTCAAAATCCAGTAAAACCAGTTATAAGTTTGGTCCTTAACTTAAATTTAACAAAATCTCAAATGACGTATTAATTAATTGCTGATCAAGTCCTTAAAGAAAACATAGAAAAACTTATGAATCCCTATTGAATATAATCTGTGTCCCACAAAGTACTTCTCTTGCCTGCACATGATCCCTATACATGTGTCAGATCCGTTCTCGGTAAATCGTCTACAGTTTCTGAAAATATATAAGAAAATTTATAAGATATCTCTATACTTGGTGCCCAAAAAAAAAAAAATCTCTCTATACTTAATATAATCTATTAACATTTAATTTTGAGAAATTGTGAACACTAAAGTAGTAAATAATTCGAGTTATAAACTTTGGGGGTGTTCACTTTTTATTTAATTGCCATATTCAAATTTGAAATTTTGAATTCTTTTTAGTTCATGCTGATAATTTAGTTTGTTTTTAATCCATACTGGTAAGTCAGGCTATGAAACGGTAACATCGGGTTGAATAAGCAATCTTAATATACTTTTTATTTATATATTTTCATGAGCACGTGTCAATAATTATAAATCAATGTAATCCAAGATAAACTTTAAGTTGTGTCATATTGATACGTTTAGAAAACATTTATTAAACGATACAATGTAAGGCGACTACCACCGATTATTCCTCACAATTTATCGATGTTGGTATCAAAATTGAATTCCAGGAAATTTGTCACACTAGAATTACGACATTTTATAAGTTTTGGGTACGGACTACGGATTGCTTTGCTAATTTTATTAAGAGTTTGCAACTTGTGGTTTTTAATATACATCTACATAAAAATAGAGAAATTAGGACATATATAGGGTTGTTACAAGAAAATTCTAGATAAATATTACCAAACCCAAAGATACTTTTAATTCAATACTTTTTTTAATTCAATACTTCCCTATAGAGTTCTATCGTGGCACGCCATTGACTAATGAAGAGGGAATCCTAAAACAATTTAAAGCGTTATTTGGTCCTAATTACCATAGGGTAACTAGTTCTCTATGAATTAAAGAAATTTACAAAACAGATACATGCATGTGTTGACAATTAATAGTTAATACTCTATTGGGGTAAGAAAATTCCACATTAATACTCATCTTCAGATGATAAATCCTACAACATTTGAGAGTTTGGCCCTAACTATTGGATAACTACTTAGCAAAAATAAAAGCAAATCAAAACAAGCATAGATGTTAATTAATAATTACTAATATCATCATGGTAAAACTTTCCAACATTATTTCTCTGATGTGACCCTAAACTTACCAAAACGACGACTCTCTGCTACTTATGAAACTTTTTATTAGATATTCATAATTATTGGACATTACTGATAATTTTTTTTTTCACAATATAAAGTTTTTCTTATATACTATTTTACATGGACATTAAAATGACTGATACATGTGATTAATTTGGTGCAGAGGATTTATTCACTTTATCATAAAAAGAATATTATTTTGGTCAAGACTAAATTAGGGGTATCCTTGGTGTATCACAACTTTCTTGTGTGCAAAAAAGTGTTTATTCGCCCATGTGCTTTCTTGCTAATTATTCTTAAGTTCTAATCACCTTTAACTTTAATAATTGATATTTGTTAAAATTTTTGAAATAAGATAATTATGCAGACACAAATCAACAGCGTAATTTGTTTAAAGAAAGGTTATAGTTACTAACAGTGGCGGATCTATAGCTGTCCCCCATAATTTATGATTTGTTCTTAATTTTTTTTTGTTAAAGATATTTGTTCTTAATTTTCTTTTAATAATTGAACTTTTTTGGTTGATCTAGCAAAAATGCTCCCTATAGTTTTAGAGTGAATGAGTCTAATATCCCCCATAAAAAAGAAATCTAGATCCGCCACTGGTTACTAATATAGACCGGACAAATATAAATCGAAACGAAAACAATCCATAAGTTATCCCAGTCACAAATGATGGATCTTATATATAGAGGCTCAAACTCATTGACCAGACTATAACTTTTTTTTTTTGGTCGAAAGACCAGACTATAACTATAACCTTTCTTGCTTAACATTGTATATAATATTATATATGATTTTTGTAAGGAGAAATATATTATAATTTGATTGGCAGCTCAAAATCTGAGAAACTTTGAGAAATTCAAATTTTCTGCGCCTTATTTGGGAAACATAAATTAGTATACTTTTTCACGACATAAATTATCATTTCTTTGCACGATTTAAAATTTTCAACCTACATTTATGCTTGAAATTTTGTAACCATTTTTTTTTTTGAAACCGCAATTTTGTAAATTTTGTAACCATTTTCCGCCTTTTATGTGCATCTTTCCTTACGGTCTTTTTTTGTCTTGTATAAATAGAAATGTGTGTGTTTGTGTGCTACATAAAAATGCAAATCTGAAAAACAAAAATAATGTGATTTCGTTTTGATTTCGTCTTGATATTTATTTCTCATGTGGTAGTCCTCTTTCTTCACATCGCATGTGGTGGTAGTTCTTCTAGTAAAATTGTGAGGTGTCATAATGCCATTAAATTAGTTGTAATATAATGCAGCATAAAAACATGAGTAAAAAAGGTTAAAATTATTCTGTTTATGTTATTACTTATTACTATCTTTAGCCTTCATAGTTCATATTAGCTATCCAATTGTACGACCAGGATAAAAGCTGCGATGCCACTAAGTTTCATCCCACATGCTACATTTCTCATAATTGAGATTTCACATGCACTCTATACTTATATGTCGCTATGTACACAGTACACACACAATGGGAAATTATCCACATATACAAATATAGACTATTAAAAAAGAAGAAGCATTTCTGATAAAAAAGGAAAAACTATATAAAAAAGAATAGGGAATATTGGGAAAAAATTTAAGAGGAAAATGTCGTCCGTGTTTTAATGAGGATAAGAAAACAGACACCTATACGATGTAGAGAATTTGTAAAATAATTCAGATGAAAATAGTTATGGATACTTGGAGTAAAATAAATAGTATAGTTTTTTTTTTTTTGGCAACAAATAGTATAGTTAGTGCGGTCAAATAAATAGAACGAATGTAGTCTGTCTATTTAGCATGATTGGTATTTGGCAAAATCTATAGGGAAACGTTATGTAGTAAAAAAAATTGAAAGGTGAATTCAATTTATGTGACAGTTAAATGTTAAAAAAATGGAGCTAAAATTTAGCTCTATGGGGGAACTATGGTTATGTAACTTATGTTATAAATACTGTTATTATACAGTCGAGATGTGTGAAGCGAGTCGACGCGGTAATTTACACCGAGTCACAACACGCGACCTCGCATATATTAAAATCACTTTTAATGTCGCAAATCAAAGTCGTTGTTGTTAATTTGGCCTAATGTAGTTCAGTTGAACTTGGTATCATAACTCGGTTTCATCTTCAAATACAGCTGTCTTCCTATTGATCACGAAGGTTTCTTATGTCAGCCATTTTAAGACATTTGACTTTACTTTTATAATCACCCTTTCCTATACATTTTTGCTTGCTAAGGTTTTAATTACCTTTCTATATATGTTGTGGTTTTTCAGAAGCATTAAAATTTATTACTATGTATTGCAATTTCCATTTGTGTGACTTTGAAAAATTAGGAACATTCTGGCACCCACATTGTAATATGCATAATCAGAAAATTTGTGGTCCTCTTACCATAAATTTCACGCACCAACAAGTTAATCTATGGTTCTGAATGGAAAAATTGGATTTGGCGGATCAAGCGGATTTGGCGAAACAAGTACGGATCAAACGGATCTGGCGGTCCAACATATATATTTGAATGGTAAAAGCAGATATGGCGGTACGGATCAAATAATTAAATTAAAAAAATTAATAAAAAATTTAAAAATATACATTTTAATTTTTAAAACTCAAATCTAAAATATAAATTTAATAGTATAATTATAAATATATTATTTAATATTTTTAAAAACATNAGTATAATTATAAATATATTATTTAATATTTTTAAAAACATGGTTTGATAAAAAAAAACAATGGATAATACAAAATTATTACTCTTTCCGTTTCACAAAAAATGTTACTCTAACATTTTGTACACATATTAAAAAATATAATAAAAAATCTATTATACTCTTTATCGGTAAATCACATAATTTTATCTCTCTATTTAATACATATAAATTATATGGGTAAAAATAAATTTTGTTCATATTTTTGTATTGAAAATGTAAAAATTATGTTGAACGGAGATTATGTTATCGACGATCTGCTCCGACGAATCGCAACCGATTAATAATTATTCTGAATGGAAGATTAAGTTGCTGGCGAACTGTTCCGGCGGACGAACCGCAAGCTATTAATAATTATGTTGAATGAAAGATTGTGTTGCGAACGATCAACTTGAGCGGACGAACCGCTTAAAAATCGCTTCCCATTCATAGCCTATATTTCGTGTAATGATTTATTTTGAAATATTTTATAGCTTTATGTTGATGTACACGATTTTTTAGACAATTTTAGGATTTACATTTACAGAATGTCGGTAAATATAAATAAATTATATCATCGAAAATGATTGTGGTAGATGTCATAGTGATTGACATAGCTTAACAAGCATCCAATAGTGGCATTTATTTTAAAAATGTCTGAATAAAATTTGTAATAATTAATTAGAATTATTTATGGCTTATTTCAAACCGGGTGGTTGGAGATAAGTTTTCTAACACAGTGGAAATTTTCTGTTCCATTTTTTATTTTATTATAAAACTAACAAAACCAATAATTGCCAGCTAATAGCTAAATTAAAATAACAATACATTAGACACACAAAAACATAACGTAGATATTGAATCGGTCCCTTCATGAACAAAGCCCACCTCCAACGACTACTTTTTTCCCTTTTCCACTATAAAAACAACTCGTTTCCATGCAGAAGCACAATCAATCACTTCTCCTTCTTCAAACATTAACCATTTTCTCCGAATCTTTTCTTCTTTAATAATTTGGAGAAAAAGAGTCTTAGCCGAGACTGAAAATTATCCGGTGAAACAATGGCGACTCCGGCATGGAGTCATGCCAGGGCTCAATGGGTAGTCGCCATTTTGGTGTTGCTCGTTGGCTCGGCTATGGCTACCGAACCTTACTATTATAGCTCTCCTCCACCACCGTATGAGTATAAATCTCCACCTCCTCCGGTTAAATCTCCTCCACCTCCTTATGAATATAAATCTCCACCACCTCCGGTTAAATCTCCTCCTCCACCGTATTACTATCATTCACCGCCGCCGCCGGTGAAATCCCCTCCCCCTCCTTATGTATACCACTCTCCTCCTCCTCCGGTTAAGTCGCCTCCACCACCATATTACTACCACTCTCCACCTCCTCCGGTGAAGTCTCCACCACCACCGTATTATTACCACTCTCCACCACCACCGGTGAAATCTCCTCCTCCTCCTTACTATTATCATTCTCCTCCTCCTCCGGTGAAGTCTCCACCACCACCATACTATTATCACTCACCACCTCCTCCAGTGAAGTCTCCTCCACCACCCTATTACTACCATTCTCCACCACCACCAGTCAAATCTCCACCACCACCTTACTACTATCATTCTCCACCTCCGCCGGTGAAGTCTCCTCCACCACCGTACTATTATCACTCTCCTCCTCCTCCGGTCAAGTCTCCACCACCACCGTACTACTACCACTCTCCACCTCCTCCAGTCAAGTCTCCTCCGCCACCATACTACTACCACTCTCCTCCTCCTCCGGTTAATTCTCCACCTCCACCTTACTACTACCATTCTCCTCCTCCTCCGGTGAAGTCTCCACCTCCACCTTACTACTACCACTCTCCTCCTCCTCCGGTGAAGTCTCCACCTCCTCCTTACTACTACCACTCTCCTCCTCCTCCGGTGAAATCTCCACCACCACCATACTATTATCACTCTCCTCCTCCTCCGGTGAAATCCCCTCCTCCTCCTTACTACTACCATTCTCCACCTCCTCCGGTCAAATCACCACCGCCACCATATTACTATCACTCTCCTCCTCCTCCAGTGAAATCTCCACCACCACCGTACTATTACTCATCTCCACCACCACCAAAATCTTACCCTCCACCATACTACTACTCATCACCACCACCACCACCAAAGTCATATTCGCCACCGTACTACTACTCCTCACCACCACCTCCGGTGTCATACCCTCATCCTCACCCACACCCACATCCTCACCCACACCCAGATCCACTTGTCTTCAAAGTTGTTGGTAAAGTTTATTGCTACAGATGTTATGACTGGACTTACCCCAAAAAGTCCCACGATAAGAAGCATCTCAAAGGTAATTAAGTCTTCCACGTTTTCATTCATTCTTTTTTACTCTTAGCATATTCCAATATTTAATTACACATAAAATGTTATCTTGATGATCATAGGATAATTATAGGATGGTTATAGGCTTCTAGGATTTAAATAACTAGCATATATGTATTGTAAAGTCGTAGTTGCATCTTGTCTAGAGATTATTTATTAGTGGAGAAAAGAAAACGATTAAGTGAAGAAAAAAGACAAGAATCTGTTATTGACTTAAACAAGCCAAAGAGATCGAACAAGGAAAATCGATTTTGTAGATACCAACTAAAAGGACATAAAATGATATTTTAAATTAAATAATTTGTTTTTTGTCATATAGGTGCTGTTGTGGAAGTGACCTGTAAGGCCGGTGATAAGACAGTGAAGGCATACGGGAAAACCAAAATCAACGGTAAATACGCAATCACCGTTGAGGGATACAACTACCGTAAATACGGTGGCGAAGTCTGCACAGCCAAGCTTCACGCGCCGCCTAAGGGCTCGCCGTGTAACATTCCAACAAATTACCATTTGGGTAACAAAGGTGCGAAACTTCACGTGAAATCGAAGACTAAGTACGAGGTTGTGCTTTATGCCAAGTCCTTTGCCTATGCACCTAAGAAACCTTACGGAGAATGCCACAAACCGGCTCCTTACCACCCTCCTTACTACTACAAATCTCCACCACCACCATCTCCGGTTTACTATTACAAGTCACCACCACCACCAACTCCAACCTACGTTTACAAATCTCCACCACCGCCAACTCCGACTTACGTCTACAAGTCGCCTCCTCCTCCAACTCCAACATACGTTTACAAATCTCCACCACCACCAACTCCGACTTACGTCTACAAGTCGCCTCCTCCTCCAACTCCAACATACGTTTACAAGTCTCCACCACCACCAACCCCGACTTACGTCTACAAGTCGCCTCCTCCTCCAACTCCAACATACGTTTACAAATCTCCACCACCACCAACTCCGACTTACGTCTACAAGTCGCCTCCTCCTCCAACTCCAACATACGTTTACAAGTCTCCACCACCACCAACCCCGACTTACGTCTACAAGTCGCCTCCTCCTCCAACTCCAACATACGTTTACAAATCTCCACCACCACCAACTCCGACTTACGTCTACAAGTCGCCTCCTCCTCCAACTCCAACATACGTTTACAAGTCCCCTCCACCACCAACCCCGACTTATGTCTACAAATCACCACCACCGCCGACTCCAACATACGTCTACAAGTCTCCACCACCGCCGACTCCGACATATGTCTACAAGTCTCCACCACCGCCGACTCCAACGTATGTCTACAAATCACCGCCTCCTCCTACCCCAACTTATGTCTACAAGTCACCGCCACCACCAACTCCGACTTATGTTTACAAGTCGCCACCACCGCCAACCCCAACTTATGTCTACAAATCACCGCCTCCACCTACTCCGACCTACGTCTACAAATCGCCACCTCCTCCTACTCCAACATATGTATACAAATCACCACCACCTCCAGTTCACACTCCTACA
This sequence comes from Kernera saxatilis, assembly GCA_900406395.1. Classification (NCBI taxonomy): domain Eukaryota; kingdom Viridiplantae; phylum Streptophyta; class Magnoliopsida; order Brassicales; family Brassicaceae; genus Kernera; species Kernera saxatilis. The sequence continues at coordinate 18,991 of OVAY01001487.1, read as the reverse complement.
CCATACTATTACCATTCTCCACCACCACCGGTAAAGTCTCCCCCACCTCCGTATTACTACCACTCACCACCACCACCAGTCAAATTGCCTCCACCACCATACTACTACCATTCACCACCTCCCCCGGTGAAATCTCCTCCACCACCTTACTACTATCACTCCCCACCTCCTCCGGTGAAATCACCACCGCCACCATATTACTACCACTCGCCACCTCCTCCGATGAAATCTCCTCCCCCACCATACTACTACCATTCCCCACCTCCTCCGGTGAAATCTCCTCCACCACCGTATTACTACCATTCACCACCTCCTCCGGTGAAATCTCCTCCCCCACCTTACTACTATCACTCTCCACCTCCTCCGGTGAAATCTCCTCCCCCACCATACTACTACCATTCCCCACCTCCTCCAGTGAAATCTCCTCCGCCACCGTATTACTATCATTCACCACCTCCTCCGGTGAAATCTCCTCCCCCACCTTACTACTATCACTCTCCACCTCCTCCGGTGAAATCTCCTCCCCCACCATACTACTACCATTCCCCACCTCCTCCAGTGAAATCTCCTCCGCCACCGTATTACTATCATTCACCACCTCCTCCGGTGAAATCTCCTCCCCCACCTTACTACTATCACTCTCCACCTCCTCCGGTGAAATCTCCTCCCCCACCTTACTACTACCACTCCCCACCTCCACCGGTGAAATCTCCACCACCACCGTACTACTATCACTCCCCACCTCCTCCGGTGAAATCACCTCCTCCACCGTACTACTATCACTCACCACCCCCACCGGTGAAATCTCCTCCACCACCATACTACTACCATTCACCACCTCCTCCGGTGAAGTCACCACCACCACCATATTATTACCACTCCCCACCTCCTCCAGTGAAATCTCCTCCCCCACCTTACTATTACCACTCCCCACCTCCACCGGTGAAATCACCACCACCACCATATTACTACCACTCTCCACCTCCTCCGGTGAAATCTCCACCACCACCGTACTACTATCACTCGCCACCTCCTCCGGTGAAATCACCTCCTCCACCGTATTATTACCACTCTCCACCCCCACCGGTGAAATCTCCTCCACCACCTTACTATTACCACTCACCACCACCTCCAGTGAAATCTCCTCCACCACCATACTATTACCACTCACCTCCCCCACCCGTGAAATCTCCTCCTCCTCCATACTACTACCACTCACCACCTCCACCGGTGAAATCTCCACCACCACCATACTATTACCATTCACCACCCCCTCCCGTCAAGTCTCCTCCTCCACCATACTATTACCATTCACCGCCACCTCCGGTGAAATCCCCGCCACCACCAGACTATTACAACTCTCCACCACCACCGGTCAAATCTCCCCCACCTCCCGTCTACATCTACGCTTCTCCCCCACCTCCCACCCATTACTAGGCTCATCAAATTCAACCAAATTTCCCCATTATTCAAGTAAGTTCCAACGCTCCAATACTTTCAATTTACTCCATCATCCTTTTCAATATAAATTTTGTCCTAAAATCCCAACTTCTTCTTTACAGGTTTTCTTTTAAAAAATGAAATAAAGGAAGGGTCAAAGTCAACGAGGAGAAGAAGTGAACCAAATAAGGATCGTCGCGTGAAAATCAGGAACAATACATCTATAACAACGATCCACAACACTTCCTCATCTTCAATGTCGCTCATCTTCCACTTCTGCATCATCATCTTAGCGTCTTCATCAAGTCGGATTGTTTCCAAGACCCCTTTAGATCGTATCATACTCTTCTTTGTTCCCTTTTGTTGTTAAGTGAAAATATGGGTTTCGTAATTTATTTGTTGTGCATACATTTTCAATATATTTTTTTCTTTAATGTAATGAGAGAGTTGTTAGCAAATAAAAAGTGTTCAGTTTCTTCTTTCTTAAGATTGTTCCATTTAATGATATTTTTCTATTTTGAAACATAGTTCGAAAGACAAAAGTTAAAGGGAAAGACATTATTTTGAGTGGGGCACGACATCGTTTCGATCTATTCGTACAGGCAGAAAGTTATCAACTTATATCATTTGCTTTGCTTCAAACGCTGGAAAGTGGAAGTAACACCTTTGCGATCTTATTGGCTTATTTGATGAATGATTGTGTTATCTAGTAGTAGTCAGAGAACCACTTTCGTTCAACTAATTTCTACCTATTTTTTGATATTGACTATTGAGCAATACTTTTTTTCTGGGTCAGATTTTTTATTTTAAATTTAATTTGTTGAAAAAAAATTGAGCAATACTATTTGTGAAAAACACGGGGGTTAAAATCTATATTTGTTGAAAACAAATTAAAACTAAAATACATTTCATTAGAAATTAAACTAAAATTTCGAAATGAATTGATATAAAAAAAACTTATCCGAGTCAGATATATTTTAAAATTTAGTTTATATACTTTGTGGACCGAAGAAAATCGAAACCAGAAGCACATGAACACGAAATTAGTGGTTGTAATTGGGCTTTGGGTAGCAATAGCTAAGTTGAGGCCCATTAACTAAACGTATATGCCTTTGTTGTTACCGTCATTTTTTTGTGTGTGGGGAATATGATGATACATTTGATCGCTTATCTCTGTTAATTTTAAATTTTAAATTTTAAATGAAGCTATCAACTTTGTTCTTCTTTTTCCAGCTATCAACTTCGTTCTTCATTTCAACAGTAATGAAATATTCATTTCAATAGCTTCATATTAGACAAAAATATAATTAAACATATCTTCTTATTTCCGAATTGTATATGTGTTTGGGTTTCGAAAAAAAGAAAAAAAAACTTTCTTCGAGTTGAAATTCACTTATAAAACGTGCTCAGACCAAAGTAATAATTATGCTCTCTCAATTAAATAATACGAAAATGAAGAAGAAACAGCTGTGATTTCAAATGATAAAAAAGAACGATGAGAACATTATATGATTTGGAGCCCTTAATATTCTGCGTGTTAGATGCGCTGTCTTATTATATTTTATTTTCGTTTTTACTTTTATTTAGTTGATTTATTTATCTATTGAATTTTCCCTTCTGGCTGCTGTTTTCTTCTCTCTCTCTCAACCCGAAATTTTAGAGAGAGAGGATCGAAAGTGCTAAAGCTAAAACGCAGAAGGAGGAGACCATCTTCACCCTCAAAAGAGAGAGATCACAAGCTTCCAAGGGATTTCTCTTGATTCTTTGCGTATTTGCTCTATCTCTCTATATCGGCGTTTCTTCTTCTTCTTCTTCTTCTCCCTCTTCTCTGTGCCTCACAGATCCGCGATCTGATTCTGGTCAAGTTTACATTTCCGTTGGTACGATCTAGTTGTGCTAAGAATAGATTCCTGTTTCCGTTTATTGAGTTTAGGTTTTGTGTGGATTTCATTAGATCTATGTTTTCCTTTTGAATTTCCGGTTGATTTTTCATCTAGCTTTTGGTTGTTGGATGTGATTCTCCCGACGAGCTATTTCGCTCGCCAGTCGTTTAGAGCTGAGAATTTATTTTGCGGATGTTCATTAGGGATGAATTTGATTAAGATCTGTGGAAGCTGCATTTTCGATGTCAATATTCCTAGTATTTGATCGGTTTTTATTGTTACCGTTTGGAATTGAGTCTGCTTAGGACCCGGATTTTGATTTGACTTCTTCTTTTATTTATTTGATTGTGCTAAATTGGGAGATTTTGTTGCGAGGTGGCGCTTTTCATTTCCTTGAGAATGTTTAGGTTGAATCTGAATTTACTGATTGATTTGTGCCGTTCCTCAAATATATATGATTTGATGCATCTTGCTCTTATGGTTGTGTTATTGGATTCGTCTTCTATTAACTTCATTTGTACTCTTACCTTGATGGTGATACTTGAAACGCGAGGTTATGCTGAAGAACGATTCATTGTATGTCTTCTGTGAAATAGTTGACAGAAAAAGGTGCTCATACTAGTATTGCAACATACTTCATAGAGGGCACTCAACACATTTGTCTAAGAGTCAGTTATTCCTGGAACACATTCGAAGATGAAGAAAGTCTTCGGTCAAACTGTCAGAGACCTGTAAGAATTATAGTGCCTGAAATTAAATGATATTCTCAAGGTCAATCGGTGTCTGTTATATTTATTTTTCATTAACGAATGCTTAATTTTATATTCTACTTGTTTAGTAAGAGAGAGGTCAACAAGAAAGTGCTCAAAGTGCCTGGAATAGAACAGAAGGTAAAGGATGCTCTTAGGTTCTTCTCTGTTTTTCTGTTTATTGGAATTCTGCTAAAGCGGAGATTTTGGTGCTATTTTCTGATCTTTTATGGCTGGGTTGATCAATTTCATTAATTTTCTTCCTAAAGGTTAAAAAATATAAATAGATAAGCTTATCTTGGTTGCACTCCTCATCTTGCTAATATTGTTATGGAATTTAAAGCGAGATGTCCAACATTTTTCATGTTGCATTTGACCTCTCCTTTTTCCTCTTCAGGTGTTAGATGCTACTAGCAATGAGCCATGGGGTCCACATGGATCACTTCTTGCTGATCTTGCGCAAGCTTCGAGAAATTAGTAACTACAACCAAGTTCCAACTGCTTTATTTTATTGTAAATATGACATTGCACAGGAATGACAGAAATGTTACTTCTCTTGCAGCCATGAATACCAGCTGATCATGGGGGTCATATGGAAACGCCTTAGCGACACTGGAAAAAACTGGCGGCATGTCTATAAGGTAAAGAATATAAATGCCGTACTGGCTTATATCCTGTTTATATTGTTGTAGCAGTTAATGAAACAACTTCCTGCTGATTTACCTCTTTATCCACTTCAGGCTTTGACAGTTTTGGAGTACATGGTAGGCCATGGGTCAGAACGTGTTATAGACGAAATTAGAGAACGTGCATATCAAATTTCGGTAATGGCCACGCGAATAAATTATTTTGGAAGTATTCAGCATCAAGAGAATCCTTTTGTGCTATATCTCATCAGTTGACTATCTTACATTATGTCCATTTTCCATGTGGCAGACATTGTCTGATTTTCAGTATATTGATTCCGGTGGTAGAGATCAAGGAAGCAATGTTAGGAAGAAATCGCAGAGCCTGGTGGCTTTGGTTAATGACAAAGAAAGAATAGCTGAGGTCAGACAGAAGGCTGCTGCTAACAGAGATAAGTAAGTTTACTTGTCATTGCATCATTTTCGAATTGCTGGATAGTTTCCTCTCTGTGTTAGTCTCGCTGGACACTTCTTTGAGCTCTGGTTGCTAGTGGCCTTGCAGTTTTTATTATGCCTCCTAGTATCAATTTGTAGTTGTGACATTTAACAGTATTAGCTTCTGACTTTTGAAAGTTTTCAATCCTCAGAGATAAAAAATTACATGTCTTTGGGTTCATTCAAAATATGTTTCAGGAGCTGAACATATCAACCTGACATTATTTGTACAACAGGTATCGCAGCTCAGCACCAGGTGGGATGTATAAGCCTTCAGGAGGATATGGTGACAGATATGATTATGGATCCCGGGATGAAGAGCGAAGTAGTTATGGAAAAGAAAGAGATTATGGTTACAGGGATGATGATAGAAATAGTCGTGATGGAGATCGTTATTCTAGAGACTCTGAAGACCGGTATGGAAGAGATGGTAACAGGGAAGATGATAACAGAGGAAGGAGCAGAAGTGTTGATAACTACCAACATGGGTCACGAGGTATGAGTTCGGACAGAGAACGGGCGTTTGAGGATGATGGCCATACTTCATCACGGTATGTTGATTTTAAGTTAGCCTTTATAATTGAAAAAAAAAAAGAAGGTAACAGTTTTGAGGATTAATAAGACACCATTTGGATGGGATATATTTGATTTTGATAGTAGCTTAGATGTCCTTGATGTCAAAAAGCATGTTTAGAGCATCTTCTAGCCTACTTCCTTTTATATGAACCCACCATTTAGAATTTTAAATGACACATTCCTCTTTATCATGTAGGGGCAGTGGTGGTCGAGCTGATGATAATTCTCAGGATGGGAGGTAATTTCTGATATGTTTCCTGCTGAAGTTTGGACCTTTTCTTATTGTATTAAGTTTTGTGGACTTAACGTCAAGTCAACTCATATTACCTTCTTTTGGGATTATATGATAGAGGGCAGCTCCAGAGGAAGTTTTCTGAACAAAATATTGGTGCTCCACCTAGTTATGAAGAAGCTGTCAGTGAATCACGGAGCCCTGTATATAGTGAAAGGTGATAATTTTCTGCTATGCAGATTGAGAGCTACCTTGGTTTTATTGGTTCTGATGAATCTTTTTATGCCAGGGATGGTGGGGAGACCCCACAAGTTGCTGCTCCAGGGGCTGCTTCTCCTCCTGCTGGAAGCAACACAGACAATAAAGCGGCTGGTTTTGTTAATGAATCATCTCCTCAGAAATTTGAGGCTTTTGATGAATTTGATCCACGCGGAGCGTTTTCAGGTGCGATTCTTTAGTTTCAAGTTTGTTATATTTTTGGAATTTTCTTTAGTTTTTCTTTGCCTTTCAAACTTATCTGCTCCATAGAGATTAACTTCCATTGTTAGTTCGGTTTGTTATATTGTTCTCCCATTAAACTGTGCTTGTTTTGAGTGTGAGCGTTGTGTTTCGTCTCTTTTTCCAGTTGCGCCTCCGGCATATGCATCTACAGATGGTGTTTCAGCTCCTCCAACAGTAGGTTCTGCTCCTCCCACCTCAAACAGTGTTGAGATGGACTTGCTGGGCTCCCTTTCAGAAGTATTTTCATCAAATGCGTTGGCCATTGTACCGGCTGATTCTACCTCTATTGAAACCAATGGACAAGCAAATGCTCCATCGTTTTCTACATCTCAGCCATCAACTCAGGTATTGACACATGGCTTAAGATTTTGAAAATTTCTTATGAGAATGCCTTTTTTTTTATGTAACATTTTGATTATTAATGACTGCTGTTTGGATAAATTTTTCCCCCATTGTACAGCCATTTGATGACCCATTTGGTGACTCTCCTTTCAAAGCCTTCACTTCTACGGACACTGAATCAAACCCACAGCAGAGCTTTGGAGCTCCTTTCCAGCCAACACCACCAGCCTTCACCTCGGATGTCTCACATCCTGATACTGCTCATAACTTTGGCTTTGAGGACTCATTTTCCGCTGTTGCCAATCCTGAACCTGCTGTTCAGAATGTGCAACCTCCATCAAACTCACCAGGTTTTCCTCAAGAGCAGTTTCCTACATCTCAGAGTGATATTGATATTCTTGCTGGCATTCTCCCACCATCTGGACCACAAGTTTCTCTCCCTCAACAATCGGGAACCTCAATACCAACATCCCAGTTTCCTCCCAGTGCAAACAACATGTACGAGGGCTTTCATCCTCAACCGGTATCCACAGCTCCAAACATGCCTGGACAAACTCCATTTGGACAAGCTGTACAACCATATAACATGGTTCCTCATTCACAAAATATGACTGGAGCCACACCGTTTCACAGTGGAGGCTTCATGCACCAGCCAGGCTCAGCCAGTTACACTCCTGGAGTCGTAACTTCACATCCTACAAGCGAAAGCTTCCTTCCACGACCGGTTGCTGCCACTTCATCGAGCTCACAGGCTCCTTACTCTACCCCCAGTGGACCGGCCGGTCAGTTCATGGGACACCAGGGTCATGGAATGCCGCCTTCCCATGGTCCACTACGAACTCAATCCGGGCCTGTTACTCTGCAAGGGAACAACAATTTCATGGGCGACATGTTTTCACAAGCTGCGCCAAACTCCTTGACGTCATCGTCATCTCATCCAGATCTCACACCTTTAACAGGAGCAATTGAGATTGTTCCTCAGCCTCAGAAAAAGTTTGAACCTAAATCATCAGTCTGGGCAGACACGTTGAGCAGGGGGCTAGTTAACTTTAACATATCTGGATGTAAGATAGATTTCCGGTACCACATGTGAAAAAAAAAAAAGAACCCGGTTTTGAGCAAATTTTCTAACATCTTTTTTTGTTCGTTTCTACTTATGTGCAGCTAAAACAAATCCATTGGCAGACATAGGAGTTGACTTTGAGGCAATCAACAGGAGAGAGAAACGGCTAGAGAAACCGACAAACACACCAGCAACATCGACTATCAACATGGGTAAAGCCATGGGATCAGGCACTGGCTTAGGGCGTGCCGGTGCAACTGCTATGAGACCTCCGCCAAATCCAATGGTAGGCTCTGGCATGCCCATGGGTGGGGGGATGGGTGTTGGTGGATATGGAGGTATGAACCAAAACCAACCCATGGGTATGGGAATGGGACCCGGTACGAACATGAACATGGGAGGATATGGCCAAGGCTATCCGATGCAACCACAAAACCCTGGGATGGTCCCTGGTCCAAATATGTCCGGCAACAACTACAATCCGATGATGGGTCAAGGCGGTTACAACCCTCAACAGTCCTATGGTGGCGGATACCGGTAAGATCAAGTCAAACATTACCCACTAGACTCCACTTGTAAAATCAAGAACGGAACACTCTCGCTCCATTCCGCTCAGTGCTTCTCTTTTACCTCGGATATGTATTATCTAGTAGGATTGGCCAGCCGCTTCACGGAAGTACTCAGGTTACATTATTCAACCCAGCATCATCCTGGTTCCTCGGATTTTCTTCACTCATCATTCTTTTTTCTTTTTTTCTTAGTATGGATCAAATTGAGAGCTTGTTGTGAAATTTGTACCCGTGAGAGTGGCAAACCTCCCTCAGGTCTGCCATTTTTGTTATATGCATATAATTTGATATATACACATTCCTCTTTTTTTTTTTTTTTTGGGTCACACGTATTGAATGTGTAAAACATTTTCCATTCACGGAACAAATAAAATATTTTCTCTCTTTTTACATGCTTCTTCACTGTATTTACTTTTTCCTTCATTTGTGTGTCATTCCAAAAAGACTTGGATTCTATCACCTCCTGTGTCTTTAAAGTCTAACAGAAGTTTCCCTCCAACTTCATCGGCTGCATCGTCCATCAATTGCTTTAGGTTCACGCCTCCTAAAGCTGCAAAATCTCAGGGTTAACTCTGCCTAAGAAAATTGAAACAGAACAAGACGACAACGAATTTGTACCTGGAACAATGTTGGTGACACCTTCCAAGAATCCGGCCTGCTCCAACCAATAGTCAAGTTTTGCATCAGTTCATACAAATGAAGAAAATGGGTTGTAAAAGTAAAGACTTACGGGAATTCGGACATCGAGCTTCTCAAACCCATCGCGTCCGATGATTTTGATCCTCAGAGATCGTGACCAGATTCTTGAAAATGGGTTTCTTGCTTTACTATAAACCACCTCAGGTGTTATGACTTCAACAACCGGGTCCTCTCTCTGTTCTGAATTATCTTGAGCCACTCGTTGATTACCATAGAGGCTACTACTGCTCGATGCTTATAAAGGAAAAAAACCGATATAGTTATTGATTAATATCTCCCAAAGATGAGCCAACAGAAAACCTTCATGTTTCTCACCTCTGTCTTGTGAAGAGGTTGAGGAGGTAGCGTACCGCTTCTCTTCCTCATGGTATGTTTCCGAACCAAGAATCTCTTCTATTTCTTCTAAAGAAGGCATGCTTCCTGGTGGAGGTATTCTACCACCCTTAATCGCCAATAGAGCATTCTGCAAAGTGTTCCACGTAGTTTAAGTCTCTTGGGATGTACGGTGAGGTTACACATTATTGGCAACAAAATTTATCACCTGCATTGCTTGAATAGAGACCCCAATCAAGGAAATTGGATATGCAACTAGCTTATATCCAATCTCTTCTAGCTCAAGTGGGTTTAGTATCGGAACTTTCCCCCCACTTTCAAGCATATTAGCCTACACAAAGAGCCCACAAATGTAGCTTCATATCTCTCCCTGTAGTATCAAGATAAGATAAATAAAAGTAATTTCGGGCGCAAATTGGAGTTACCAATTTAGGAACTAGTGGATACACATTGCAGAAGGATTTCATCTCTTCCCTGGAAACAAGAGAATCAATGGAGAGAACATCTGCTCCAGCATCTGTAAAAGCTCTTGCCCTACTGAACGATTCCTCCAGAGATATGGCTTCTCTGGAATCAGTTTGAGCTACAATGACAATGTCGGAATCACTCTCTCTGCGTGCATCAACCGCAGCTTTAATACGCATTACTGCTTCCTCTCTAGAAACCACTCTTCTCTCACGCGTAATATCGCCACAGCAAACCTGATCATTGATGATAATCCCTGCAAATCCAGCTCTGATATATCCCTTGACAGTTCTCTTAACATTCATGACATTACCGTACCCATTGCCACCGTCTCCAATCACCGGAATAGACACAGATTGAGTAATTTGTTGACCTTGATCAACCATTTCTCCATAAGAAATGAGTCCTTTATCAGGCAAACCAACCCGTGCAGCTGAAATTGAGAACCCTATTTGCATAGACAGATATCAGCAAAAGGAATATATATCCAGAAAGATTGAAAAACAAATTTCTTTCTTATCCGATTTAGTGAAGCTAAAACCTGTTAAAAGTCTTGAACTTTAAACAGAGCCTAATCAGCAGCAGTAGAAAATCGGTTTCGCAATACTCAGAAACAAATTGAGAAGTATTGGTTCAGCAAATTCATCAACGATCATCCATATCCGTTTTATACATCATTACCAGTGGTGATACAGTAAGGAAACCCAGCTCGCTCGACGAGTTTGGCACTAAGAGCATCGAAGCAACAGGGACCCTGAAGAACACCAGGGGATTGCATAATCTCCCTTAGCTTCTTCGCCGGCGAAGATGGCTTCGCGTTTCCCGAGGAATCGGAAACTGCTGCTGTGACGTTAATGGCGCCACGAAATCGTCTCGAGAGTGAGATGGGTTTCACATAAAATTTTCTGACGGAAGGGATAAAATCCGGAGGGAAAAGGCTAGATTTAGATTGTTTATGAAGAATTCGAGGAGGAGAAGAGCTGCAAAAGCTTATTGCTGCCATTGAAGGATTCACTTCTATTCGGTAAAATAAAAAAAAATTGATCGATTAAAGAAGAGAAGAAGTTGGACAAACCGAACAGTCAGAACCAGACCGAACCAAGATTGAATAAATAAAAATATAATTTCTTCCAGTTCGATTTGGGTTTGCGATATACAATATTCCTTTTCTTGTGCGCGCGTCAAATACTCAAAGTACTGTTAATAGTTTTAAAAAAATAAAAATTTAAGACAGTTAAAGCATGTCACGTGAGTTTATTAGGGTTCACGTGAGCATCTCCTATCTTCAATAGTCTCTTGTGTACATCGGCCGACTTCGGACCAAAAAAGAAAAAAAGAAAAAAAAACTTTTTCCTCGCTCCTCTCTTCTCTTTCGGCCGATTTCAACTCACGTCAGTAGCTCGCCGTGCATCGTCGGTCTCAATTTCTCCGTCTATATTTGAGTCGGTAAGTGTTTTTTTTCCTAAAATTTTCGTGGGTTTTGTTCTAAATTTTCAGTTTAATTGGTTTTGCTTTGTAATTCTGCCTTTGTGGTCTTGTAATCTTTTTGGTTATTTTGTTGTTGTTTTTCTCTTTCGTGGGTTTGAGATTTTGGGTACTGAGTATGCTAAGTGTAAGACCCGAACGTGTGTTGTTTAAAAAAAAAAATGTTAATAGGTAAGCATCCAAAAATTGAGCTTCCTCATTTCAAAAAAAAAAAATTGAGCTTCCTAGATTCTTGGTGTTTTATTTGATTTATGTGAGGTTTCAGGAAACTTCCCACAAGAAACTTCCCACAAGAAACTTCCCACAATGGGCTGATTGAATTAGTAATAAATGAAATCATTCGTAGTACTTGTTTCAATATCCTAAGTTCCTAATTCTGTAGAACATATAATGTAATTGCTTAGTTCAAGTTTCAAATATATACAAATTGATAGATCTTGCAGCAAGATTTGTGCTTTCCGTCACTGATTTGCTTCTAATTCTTTTTCCTATTTCCTGGTTTGAAATAAAAGAATGAAAAATTCTAACCTGTTTGCTTTTCTTCTTTTCATTGCGTATCATTAATCAGCTATAGAGACTAGGTTAGTTTCTATCTGGCTGCAATGCCTACAGAGACGCCTGTGCAAGATCAGAAAAGATGGGCAATGGCTGCGATGGAACGAAGGCTTGCTGTTGCAAAAGCTCAGCTTCTTCAACAACAACAAAAGAATGAGAAAGACAGGAAGGGAGCTTCTGATGTGGATGTCTCTTCGAAAGAACCACATCAAGCTGAGTCACTGCCTACTCCGAAAAAGACATCAATTACAAAAGGTTTTGATGGTTGAGTTAAAGCGACGATTGTTTCTCATTATAAACTTTTTTTTAATTGAATTGTGATTGTGATGGAAATCTGGTTTTGTAGATACCAAGGATGATGATTTTGTTGCATATACAAGATTGTCCCACCCCGTTGATGAGAATTTATTGGCAACCAATGTTAAGGTAAATTCGAAATGTTGAGAAGAGCAAACCACTGTCTTCTTCGGTATGATTTGAGATAAGGTTGCTCAATGTGTTCTTTTTATTTAGTTTTCTAGTGCAAAGGGAAGTATAGTTGACAAGGTTTTGCATAATCTCCTTCGAAGCGGTGACTCTGCTCAAAAGTACTTGCAAGGTACTAAAAATGTGAAGCTGGACAAGGAAAACTATATCCTTCTTGATAATTTTGTACAGTCACGTTCTTCAGCCTCTAGTTCTAAAAAGGCATCACAGAAAGATTCAAAACGTTCTAAAAGCCGTATGTCTATGAAGCGACTCAAGAAATCTGGTGCTTTGAATTTGCCTCAAGATCTCCAAAAGTGAGTTCTTTTTTTTTTGTTGTTGCTGTCATAGAGATTGAACTGGCTCATCTAACTCCGTTATTTTGGTATTTTTAACAGAAAGTTAAATGTTTATTGGTTCACATGTGTTTGGAGTGCAGGTTTGATTTGTTTAAGCCAATGCATGGTATGTGGGAAAGTTACATGATGCAACTCATTAAGGTGACCGGGTATGCAGCAGCTACTATCTGATTACCGAAATACTAATTCAAACTATGTGCTTTTATTAGGACGAAATCGAGGGGCGTAATGTAGCCTTCACAATCATTTTAAGCTTGGTCACAATTCATAGACAATCTACTTTTTTGCAGGAAGGCTCAATTAGCCCCAACTTTTCTCTCAGCAGATCTTCACGGTGCTTTCATGTTTGGTAATCCTATCTTCTTTCACAAATCTGTAGTATTAGGATTGATCTTTTGGCTCTCACTTATAAAAAATCAACTTCTCTGCACGCTTGATGACACCTTAATACTAGTCCATGAACTGTCCAAGGAAGAAATTTTTTCATTTTGTAATTGGAGAAGCCTGTTTTACTTGTGACAGTTGCTGAGTGCAAGATTGCATCATTCACTGGTGTACAAGGCATAATGGCGCGAGAGACATCCGAAACATTTGGAATAATCACAAGAGACGACAAATTTCGAGGTACCTTAAACTTTTTCACCGCGATAAATGTCAAATTCTTTATCTTCCCAAGCCTTCAAGGCTTAGCTTAGTTATTGTAATCAATCCCATACAGTTGTACCCAAGAAGCTCTCTGTCTTCGTCATCCAACTCGACTGCTGGAAAATCACATTACATGGAGACAAGTTTACTTCTAGAGACAATGTTCTTCAACGTTGATGCTTAAACGAAGCTCTTGTCTTTTCTTTTTTGACCATTGATGACCACTGAAGCATCCTAGTCTCGCAAGATTTTGCTTTAGAGCTTTCCTTATGTACCTAACATTTTATATATATATTTTTTAAATTTTTGTATGAATACTCCACTGTAAATATACTATTTTTTTATACGCTAAAGTTTATTATAAATATATAATATAAGAAAATGAGTTACCAAAAAATTAAAAAAACCATAAGGATGACCATTGATGGAGAGGAGACAAATGTACAGTTGAAGATTCCATTTCAGAAAACGAGGTGAGTCTTTGACTTCTTAACTTAAGGAATGATACTTCAAACATTTATCTTCTTCTCTAATCTTGAAACCTAATTGTCGAAGAAGTCCAGACAAAAAAAAACAGAAAAGGATGAATCCATCACAACAACACTTACCAAAGCCCTGTCCTAAGCGTCTATTTTTCTTCACTCCAGTCTTATTCTTCTCTTTCTATTACATCCTCACCACTATCAGAACCATCACCATCTCTTCTTCCCAATATCTTCACCATCCTCCACAGCTTCAAGAACCTTCCATGTCCCATTACTCCTCTTTTCCAGAGCCTTCAGAAAACCAGTCATCATCATCATCGTCGTCTTACTTTCCACTCTGTCCCAAGAACTTCACCAACTACTTGCCCTGTCACGATCCATCAACGGCACGGCAGTACAGCATTGAGAGACACTATCGGAGAGAGAGGCACTGTCCTGACGCAGCCCACAAGAAGCTCAGGTGTTTGGTCCCAAAGCCCTCTGGCTACAAAACGCCTTTTCCTTGGCCTGATAGTAGAAGCTATGCGTGGTTCAAGAACGTTCCGTTCAAGAGACTGGCTGAGTTTAAAAAGATTCAGAATTGGGTTAGGCTTGAAAGAGACCGCTTTGTTTTCCCTGGAGGCGGGACTTCCTTCCCCGGTGGCGTGAAGGACTATGTTGATGTGATTCTTGGGGTTTTGCCTTTGGCTTCTGGGAGTATCAGGACTGTTCTCGATATCGGATGTGGTGTGAGTTGAGTTACATGAATGGAAACCAGAACTTAATTAATCTTGATATTTGACTGCAGTATTAGTACTTTCGATTGACGATGGAGTCATCGTGTGTCAGGTAGCGAGTTTTGGAGCCTTTTTGCTCAACTATAACATCTTGACAATGTCAATTGCACCGAGGGATATACACGAGGCTCAAGTTCAGTTTGCATTAGAACGTGGACTCCCTGCTATGCTCGGTGTTCTAAGCACTTATAAGCTGCCTTACCCGTCGAGGTCTTTCGACATGGTCCATTGTTCTAGATGCCTCGTCAATTGGACTGCCTATGGTAATTTTCAAGTTTTGTGACGATTTTACCCTTAATACATCAATTAACTTTGTTCTATTTACCAATGGCATTTAACGTAATTACTTAAAGAAATAAGTCTAATTTTTTAGATGACTCTCAAATAATAATACAGAGATTTGAACATTGATTAAACCCAAGATGGCCAAATCATTTGTGTTGTTCTTGGTGGCTGGATCCTCGGGGAGTGACGTCACATCACAGATAAACGATCTCTTCGTCTTTGAATATCTTTGTAAATTGTAAGATCATTTCTTTCCCTCAACGTTTGATCATATCTATTTCTTGCTTTTTTATCCTCTTTGAAATTAGGGTTCATCGTTGTGCATTATCTAGTATTTACGCTTTCTTAATTTTGTTTGTGAAATTAGGGTTTAGCGATTTCGGAAAAATTGGTATGGAGAGAATTGAGAGATTGCGGTGAAAAGAATATGACAACATCGTTAACATGGTGTCAACTGGCGTCGGGGTTGATAATGATACATCCATTTTTCTGCTCTTGACGAAAAATTGGGATGAATAAAAATTCTCATCTCAATTCAAAGATTCATATAAGTATACCATGTTATCAGAGTATTTGGTTGATTAACCGCAGTTCGATCGGAAGATGTTAGGTTTTATCAAAACTTAGGCCGTGACCACTATTGTTGCTCTAGATGCTTTTTTCATCAAACTCTGTCTTAGGTATAGGATTTTGTGCAAAACGAAAAAATTGTATCACATTCACTCATAAAGTATCGGTTATCTGATGAAGCATACCGCATATACATAGATCTTCTCATGGGTAGTTTCAAGAGTTCACAAACAGTGAGTCGATCTTAACTCTTTATCTTTATAGATAAATAACAATGTTCAATTTTTTGAACGGAAAAAATCAAAAAAAATTTGAAGGTGACAGTCACTTCCAATTTAAATCAATTTTGCAAAAGTTGTAATAACACGAAGTTTGGGAGGTTAGTATAGAAACGGGTACTATTTGTTTTGGTTATTAAAAAGTTGTTCGTTCTGTATTTAATTTTTTGTTTATCTTGATAAAAAATATGCACAGAGGATGCAGTTTGAGAAGTAATACAGGAAATATATCATAATGTTTGCTGTCCTTTACCTTCTAGATAAATTTTGATTTTTTTTTGTATAGATACTGTTCTAGCTTTGGATCTTCACACATAAGAATTTCGGTGGTAGACTAGCTAGTAAATCATTAAAATCGTTAATAATCGTCTTTTCTACCTATTCATTGATTCTTATATTTATAGGTTCATAAGAAGATTCGAAAATCCACATAGAAAACTGTAGAATTATAAAATCGAAGTTTAAAAAAATTGTATACAAAATTATATAGACATTGGGAACAAACTGTTTGTAATTGGTTATGCAGGGACAAGACAAGCAGTGACAATGTTTTATCTATGACAAAAAAAAGATCATAAAATCTTTGAATACATTGTAAAGATTGCAAAGATCTTCGCTCTCTCCTAATGAAACCAGCTAGTCTAGAGATCATGTTCAAACCAAACCAGTAGCTGAACAAGAAACATGTATCTACAATATACAGTAGCTAAAAGAAAGATTCAAATGAAGTAAAAAGTATGCCCTCTTTTTCATTGAAGCTTGACTTTTCTTTGCCAAAGTGACTCAATTGCGTTCTGTATCCTGTTGCCTTCTCTCCTTCTCACTTCCAGAGAAGCCTCATGTAAGTTTTGAATCCCTCGACCCAAGTTTGCAATCGAAGGAGCTGAAGGAATAGACACAGCTGCACATTCGATCCCATCTCCATAGACAAGTAATCCCGCACAAGTTGCAAGACTTGCCCCAAACGTCGCCAATGGTAAGGTTCCAATAGGTTTTGCTTGTCTTTTCCGCATTATCTCATAAAATGCGGTTCTCATGGCAGAGAAGCTTGTCTTTTCAGCAGATGCTATAATACTATGTGTTACTGCTCTGATTTTCTCGGCGGATAAAGATGCTTTAACCAAAGATGTTGATTTGGCTCCAGAACTAGCAAAACCCGGCGCCATTACTTTTGATGGACCCGCCACTTTGGTAAATGCAAATGTCATTGCCTTATGGGTATGTGTCAAGAAAAGATTCAATGAAGCTGGGACTTTAAAACTTACAATCTTGAAGAGAGGAGAAGCAGAAATGGCCTTGGATAGTGATGAAGCACCCCAGATAGCAGTCGCACCTGCACCAACAGCTACCACCGGTTTATCAGATATCAGTCGCTTTAACTTCGAATCATTAGTCTTCTCGTCGTTACCAATATTTTGTACCATATGCTCCGACATATCCTTGACTTCTTGAGGAACACAAGTTTTCCAGTGCTTCCTAAGACCTGCGAGGCTACTTGCATCTACTACTGCTACTATGTTCTTAAACTTTTTAGCCTGGCTACGAAGAAGATCTGCCATAAGCGCATAAGATTTGTCCTCAGAAGAGAGCTGTGAAAACTGAACTTCAGTTTGGGTTGAACTTCTCAGGTTCTTGATGGGTAGCCGACCAGCATTGTTCAAAGCAATTCTTAGACCTTCAACTGCAATCTGGAAAAGGTAAACTTCAGATATGACCTCTGTATCCATGGATTCCCCTCTATTTACATCAGACAACATCTTTCTGGCATTGGCTAGAGCTTTCCCAATAGATGGGAGATCGCTAAATATGTCATGAAGATCGACAAGCAAGGAATAAACGGATTGAGCAAATGGTGGAACCTCTTGACTATCGGACTGTATCTCATTGGAAACTTCACTGGCAACACAGCTTGATGGGCTAAGTTCTTTATTGAACTGATTTAACTGCAAAGATAACAACTTCAGCATCTGTGCCTGTACGTCATTGGTTATCAGAAACCTTCGCGAGCTTGAATATATAGCAGAGCCAGAATGTTGTGGTAAGAGACTATTAGCTAGACCTTGCATCTTGCCTCCTGGCTCACTTTCTCCAGAGGAAGCTTCTGTGGCAGCGATATTGACAAATGGAGATTCCAGCACCATAAACGATGAACCAACCTCCCCTGCCACCCGTTTCGCAGTCAATAGATGTCCATTGAAACTTGTCCCAAAAATCTCCCTCAAAACCAAGATCCCTGCAACACTCTCGTACTTTTCTTTGTTAACCTTGTCTACAAAACACTGTCTAAGAACTTTAAATGCTGATGTGGGGATCGAATCACTGGAGCCATCTCCTAATACACTCTCCTCAACTTCAGCTTCTCCAAAAGCTGATTTGTCGACTTGAGCCACTACAGCGCCAGGACGGATTTCCCGTATAAGACACTCAGCATCACTAGCAGATCTCTCGGATAAATTCTGAGCAGAAAGTATGTAAATAGTAGAATCATGCTCGGGAACTCTAATTGCAAATACAAAGTTTTTTGTACTCTCAGGCACTGAAAGTCTGTGAACAAGCTCCTTTGATTCCCTCAGGTCATTGCTTTTGAATATTGAAAAGGGCCATATATTTCGCAGACTATTGGCAAAAATCAATGCCACCATTATCGAATTCGTCTCCAAAGACTGAGAATTTCAACCCCAGCAAAATGAATTCTGAAACGAGCCCTCCAGGCGAATCCGAACAAATCCCTAGTCTTCTATCGAATTCAATCGATCCGGGCATAGATAAGAAACCGGTCTACTGAATCATGCAGGCGATTTCGTGAACCTACTCAAATCGAATTGGGGGAAGACACTTGTCCTCCAATACAACAAACCCAGGAATTGACGATCGAAACAACACTCAGATGAATCAACAAAGGCCGAGGGAGGGAGAAGCTGAACAGCAAACGAAAAATGGAGAATCACCGCAGACGGTGGAGACAAGTAGAGCGTCTGATGACGGAGAAGTACCTGGTTGGAGGAGACTCGAACAAGGATTGTTGGAGTCATATGAAGAATAACAAGTCTCCTGAGACTAAGTTAAGTCGTTGTTAGTCTTGTTGTTGATTCGGTCAATAAGGCGAAGTTTTAGG
>OVAY01001486.1:0-28696 GCA_900406395.1 Kernera saxatilis | reverse complement strand
TGAGTAATTAAAAAAATGCAGAATCACGTTTTCTTCAACATGAAAATGTGAATAAATAATATACCATTCATAGGCGTAGTAATTAAAATGAAACTGGATATGGTATATATGATCGAGATGGTAGTTTCGATGCTAATTTCTAATCATATCTAAGTGTCGGTTTTTTTTTTTAATTCAATATTTGCTTGATGACATATATTCCTAAAAAACTAGATATTTTCCCCATACCTTACATTTGAATTTTAAGAAAATGGACACATATTACTTTGGCATGGATTCTCTGTTCTGCTTTGTGGGGAAACAGAGGAATTGAGAGGAATAATCTAAGTGGGCTGATAAAGAAGACGAAATAATTATGGATTCAGTGCCAAATAAATAGGACATTTCTGGTGAAGCCTTGAAGAAAAGTATCTTCGACTTTTTTTGTGAGACTTCAAAACATCATACAAAGGAAAATGAAAATCTCTGAAAACAAACTTGGAGGAAAAGGAAAAAAGTACAAAAGAAAGGATAGGTGGAGACTGCTGAATAAATAATCCAAAGAGACAGCAGTTTTTTCGATCGAAACTTAGTTAACGAAGGCACATTTTCTCCTGATCTCACCCTTGTTCCCGGTGAGGATTTCGACCAGACCAAGCTTGAGCATAGAGTCGGAGAAATCTTGGTTGAAAGAAGACCCACCGGTAGAAACCTGTGTGTCGATGTAGGCTTTGGTCTCAGGGTCATCGAGAAGTGTTGAGTCAGATGTGAACAGACCCTTCTTCTGAGCCACAATGTTGAAGTAGTGTGAGTCAAACTTCTTGACACTGCCTGGGTCCATCTCCACTGAGGTCCTGAAGTCAGTGGGCTTGCACCTTTTCTTCAATGCCCTGACGTAGCTCGGGTTCATCGCTGGGTCGAAATCGCCCTTGCCCGTGAAGTTGTAGATACGGCTGTTGATGAGACCGCAGTTAGAGATTCCAATGGTGTGACCCCCTGCGCAAGAAACCATTGTTATTCACCTTGGAAACATCAAGTAAGTTGTTAACTTTTACTTAAGGTGTTAATTTGTAGAAATTACCTGATAGAACCACAAGGTCTTTAGTGTTAAGACCCTTGGCAAGGAAGTTCTGCTTCAGTGCAGCTATTCCGGCGAATGGGGATGGTAAACTAAGAGTCTCAGATTGTCTTGAGATGCGTCCATCCCTCCGACCCAATGGAACTGGCCACCATGGTCCATTGATCTGTAAAAAAAAGCAAGTTATATATAGTACTCTTAATTTCAACTTCTTCTTTTTTAAAAGGAGAAAATCAGTCCACTTAATGCAAAACAGTTACCACTAAGACGGCGTCTCTGGCGACTAAGGAGAGAACATCCGCGCAAGAAACAACACCGGGACACTTCTTCTCGAGTGCTGCCTTGGCGGCATCGACCACTTCATAGCCTCTCAATGACAAGTTAGGGAATGCGTCTCTTTCCGCATCCTTGTTTGGAGATTTCAGAAGAATGGAACCATCACATCCCTACATGCATGAAACAGACAAGTGTTAACACATGTCCATTATTATACTCGCCAAGAAGCAGACAAGCGAAGCAAACTTACTCTGACGAAACAATCATGAAAATGCACCCTCAGAAGTGCGGCGGCGAGACTCGGCTGGCGAGAAACATATTGGACTGTCACACGACGGACAATACCTTCTGCATCCGGACACCTGTGTTTGTAGTAGTCAAAGGTCAGACCCTTCAGATTAGCAACTGAAACCCCAACAACGCTAAGAAGAACCACAAGGACAAGAAGATTCTTGATCGCCATTGTTCTTTCTCGTGTCGTTAGCTTTGAGGAGTATAAGCCAAGAAATGTGGAAAGGTGCTTGGAGATGAAGAGGAAGGAGACAATCTCATGCTTTTTATAGATAAATCAAAGACGTTGAAAACTTCCCTATAGAAAATGTCAAATGGGATTTTAGATATAAGTATAACCCATTTGCAGCAACATTCCCGGCCTCCATATTTTCCAAGAAAATGAAAAATTCGAAAAAAGTAAAGAAATATTCAAATTTGGCCTTTTTAAATATATGAAAGCACAATTGACTATATTGTTTAAAACAGATAAACTTTAAGATATATTTCACCATAGATATAAAATGGAGTTCTTCACATTGGACATGCATGAATGACTTGCACGTTTTCTTCTAGTTGACATTGTTCAAACGACAAACTTATAAAATAACATTATAAATTTCTGTTTTGAGTAACTAAATCCAACTTGCTAATTAATTTTTTTGGACAAACTGGAATATGTTCTAAAAGCGTGTGTGGATCACACGTTCCGTGACTATTGTCAATTTTTCATAGACGCCAGGTAATGCAACTTTAGTCGCAAGATAAAATAACGACCAAGTCCACAAAATCATTTAAATTCAATTGTTTTGCGATTAAATAGAAAATATACATTCGGTAAAAAAAATTAATAAAAACGAAAGAAATATTGTGTGCATATGACATGTACATTACAAAACTCTCAACATTTTTGTTATTTACAAAACTGCCAAAGATCTATGACTATTAACAAAACTGCCTTAGATCTTTTGGTATTTACAAAATGGCCCAATAACTTTCAGTATCTAAATACTGCCCATAAGTTCTGGTATTTAAAAAAATTACACCTATCTTTCCGTATTTATAAAACATCCCCAGATCTGTTGGTATTAACAAAATCTCGTAATTTCTGTTATTTACAAAATTACATCAGACAAGTGCAGTGCTCCAATTTATCGGGGGTCTTAGTGTCGGATGGCGTTTGACCAACTTTGAGAAATAAGTTGGCGTGGTAATCCGACGAAAAGCCCTCTCTGAGCAGTTGAAACTTGAAACTTTTATTTATTTTAAAGGCATATTTTAATGCCCTCGTCGGTTTATTTATAATTCAATTCTATAGAGCAGTTATGTGAAATTCTAATTTGTTCGTCACTTATCCTTATAATACAATGATTTTAATATTGATTCGCATGTTACAAACAAAGATTAGGCTCAAGATATAAGCAACAACAATTTAGGACAAACACAAAAATTCTAAATAAGAGTATACGTTGTAAAGTTGGAATATATATATATATATATATGTTCTATTAACATATGATATCTTGGCATATGAAATCGGTATCGCTACCAACTCCCTTAATTAGTCTTATATATTTCTATTACTTTAAGGAGTTATAAAAAATATAAAACATTAACGATAATAATCGTGGAATTCATTTTTTTTTCTTGGAATGCTTTCTTGCCCGTTAGTAATTGTTCGTTGCGGTTTTCCTAGTTGCATTATTAGGGATTAGGTCGCGTACTGTAATTTAGGGATAAATAAAGATCAGTGATATCACGAAACGAGTTGTTCATTAGTGAAACAACTGTTTCATATGTGGAGGCTATTGTTCAACTAGTATATTCATTGATCCAAAAAATTAATATTTAAAATCGCGAGTTCGAGTACTCACGACAAGTGGAAACTAATTAGCCTTATTTTGGTCAATAATCTAAAATTAGATGTCATATAATCTCAATTATGGAAAAAACCTCTCTTTTTTTGTTGCTTGTGACATTATAACGCCCAATACAATCAATTAAGTTTGGCTCACTTTATATGTTACTTACAACTTACTATAGCTCCGTTTATGGACCAAACATTCACCCTCGTTTAGCATATCTAATACTTACTTTATCACTATAAGTAGATATAGTTAGCTAGAGGATTTGAAATTCACGTTTTAATAATTAGTCATTGAAAATATATTTATTTTGTACACGAATAAAAAAATAGAAAAAAAGAAAA
Organism: Kernera saxatilis; assembly: GCA_900406395.1. Taxonomy (NCBI): domain Eukaryota; kingdom Viridiplantae; phylum Streptophyta; class Magnoliopsida; order Brassicales; family Brassicaceae; genus Kernera; species Kernera saxatilis. The sequence continues at coordinate 24,884 of OVAY01001486.1, read as the reverse complement.
TTACATTCAGTTCTCATAAACAAGAGCAAAGTGCTATGAAAAACATCATTGAATGCCAAAAAAAAATGTCTAAATATCTTCATATTATAACAAATAAATAAGTAGTGGATCAAATTTTAAATTAAAAATATCTTGAAAAAAAAACGCAAAAAAAAATTCATATAATAAACACACAAAAATAGTAGTGCTTAATAGTTGTATAATATACGTACATAGATAAAGTTTTTAAAAGATTTTTTTGTACGACCTGAATGGCGAGAACAAATATTCAAATCTTTTCTAAGAAACTTATATGCATTGAGGCGAAACATGCTCTATTCTTTTTCTTTTTGTCGCAACATAATCTATCCAATGGTAAGAGTACACCCATTTTTATTTTTACATTTGTGAATTTAAAACCTTCAAAATTTTATTAGTGAGTGGCGCTGATTATGAGTCAGAAAAATAACAAAAATAAAATAAAAGACAAGCACATGTTAGTTCGCTTAGATGGACCCACCTACATTACCAAACATGCAAAATGTTCTATATAAATCACTCTCAACGTCGTCTCAATACACCACACAGTGCACAACCACACAGCGAACATAATCCTCCCAAACATTGTGTCTCAGAAAACCACAAATATAAAGATGAATTGCTTGAGATCTATTGCTCTTTCACTCTCTCTGTTTCTTGTGGGATTGGTCGGACCAATCCAAGCTCAATTGCAAATGAACTTCTATGCCAACACTTGTCCTAACGCGGAAAAGATTGTTCAAGATTTTGTTTCAAACCACATTTCTAATGCTCCTTCTCTTGCGGCTGCCCTCTTGAGAATGCATTTCCACGACTGTTTTGTCCGGGTAAACTCTTTTTTGCCCTCACCTATTATTATTTTTTTGCCTTATATTGTGGAACATTCTAATTGGCGACAGAATTAATGACGGATATATACATGTACATGTAGGGTTGTGATGGATCAGTGCTTATAAACTCGACGTCAGGAAATGCAGAGAGGGACTCAACTCCTAACCTAACGCTTCGAGGCTTTGGCTTCATCGACGCAATCAAAGCCGTGCTTGAAGCTCAATGCCCTGGAATCGTCTCTTGCGCTGATATTATCGCTCTAGCATCTCGAGATGCCGTAGTTTTTACCGTGAGCATTAATATATATATATTCACATAACATCATTGTAAATTACAAATTTTAGTATTTCTCATCATAAATTTGGTATGTTGTAGGGAGGACCAAATTGGAGTGTACCGACCGGAAGAAGAGACGGGAGGATATCAAACGCATCAGAGGCATTAGCCAACATTCCTCCTCCGACCAGTAATTTCACCAATCTTCAGACACTCTTTGCAAACCAAGGACTTGATCTTAAGGACCTTGTCTTACTCTCCGGTAAGCCTAATAAACTCATATCACACATTGCTAAGAGTTACGTTTGGAATGTATCAAAAAGAAAGATTTTGTCTAGATGATAAAAATAAAAGTGAATTAATAAACGCAAACCTAATTTTTTTTCTTATGTATACCTTTCGCGTTTGCATTAACAATTTACAAAACAAACTCTGTTAAAAATTATGGTTTCATTTGATGAAAATAATATTTTTATAATAGCATATAACGTTACAACTCTAGAAAAACATTTAAACCTACGTTTCAAGATTTTTTTTTATAAAAAAATGTGTTGTAAAATAACAGGGGCTCATACAATCGGTGTATCTCACTGCTCATCTTTCACCAACCGTCTCTACAATTTCACGGGTCGTGGAGGACAAGATCCGGCCTTAGACAGTGAATACGCAGCCAATCTCAAGTCAAGAAAATGTCCTAGTCTCAACGATAATCAGACCATCGTTGAGATGGATCCTGGGAGCCGTAAAACGTTTGATCTTAGTTATTACCAGCTTGTTCTCAAGCGTAGAGGTCTGTTTCAATCAGACTCTGCTCTAACCACTAATCCCACAACGCTCTCAAACATAAACCAGATCTTGAAGGGTTCGGTGGAGAGTTTCTTCTCTGAGTTTGCAAAGTCGATGGAGAAAATGGGTCGGATCAATTTGAAGACTGGGTCAGCAGGAGTGGTTAGAAGGCAATGTTCTGTTGCAAATAGTTAAGGGTTGAAATGTAAAAGATGTGGGAGTTTGGGGGTATTTGTGAAAAATAATAAGGATGATGATGATTGTGATGTGACCTTTTCGGATTGTGTGTATGGATTTCATTATATTGAATTTAAATTTAATATAAAAATAACGAAATATAAAAATGAGTTTTTTTTTAAAAATTTACATTTGGTATTTTGGTTTGTCTTGTACGAATCATGACAATTTAGTTGGTTTGAGGACATTGCCATTTCGTCGATAGACTTATCCGCAAACCAGAGGATCAAAATGTTAAGAAATTCCTATGTGATATGTTTTGGGATCCGCAAAATTTGACGACAACATTTGTTCTTTTTTTAGCAAAAAAAAAAACATTTGTTCTTTTTTTAGCAAAAAAAAAAACATTTGTTCTTTTTTAATATTGATGTGTAGATTGTCATTTTCTAATGGCGGTTTTGAGCTTTCAATTATATTTCTATATATATGATTTATGATCCTTTTTTTTTTTCCTTTTGCAATTGTATGTATTAATGAATCCTCTACATATTAAAACTAATACCATTTTTTCTTTTTGCCATTGTTTTTTATAAAACTGACACCATTTCAGAACAGAATAGACCCACCATTACTAGCTCAAACTCAAACAACTCGGATTTTACTTCCAATTATCAAAAGAAAAATACCGAAATACAAAAAAAGGCTTTATTATTTATTATGAAAAGCTTTACCAACCGACATACAAAAGTAAAAAAAAAAAAAGGTGTAACGACTGTAAAAGTTATCGAGTTTGTATCATTTCTTTGTATGGCTCAGGAGAAAGATCAGAGAAACTCTGCCCCATCACAATCTTTTTCACCTTCTTCTAGCAAAAAGTATGCCCGAAACTATAGCTGTTCCTGCAACTGCAATTGCCACTGATGATATTATCCTCTTCACTGTAAATACTGACTCATCGCTCGGTATCTCCATTAGATCTTTCATCTGCAAGAGCAAGTACCATGAAATCAAATAAACCACAATCCAATCCAAAACAAAAATAAGAGATTATTAACGATAAGTTTCACAACAACAGACCGTTATAGGTTGCTTCCAATTCTTCTTGATTCCATCAATATGCCCTTTGCCGATAACTGCCACAACCGAACTGTGCTCACTTGCAACTCTCAGCAAAGAGGATGCCATGTACCTGAAGATTTCATTTATGTTGCCACCAATCTATCACTAAGGAGAGATATTTTGGATGTGAAAGTCGATGTTTCATCGTTAAATCTTGTCTATATTTGCTAATACCAAAATGTCTATTTCAATTTTCAGTTAATGAATCATGATAAGCCAAGCTTAACAAATCCGATAAACTACATAGAGAGGGATTAGAGACCACTTACTGGTCTCGCTCACGCACAAGTGTATCCATGAGAGATGGAAATTCCTTGCTCATTTCTTGAATCACTAAAGTCACCATATCCACATTGTCCATTTCTTTCAGCTGACACGGTCCAAATTAACCATTAACCGATATTCAGAATCATGATATACTCGTTACGACGAACACATTAAATCACATGTGCAGAAAAGGAAAAAAAAAAAATACAGTAAGACTAACCATTCTGTTGAGTTCTTCAGGGCTCGGCAAGAAGAGAGCTTGAAACAGAAAGGAGTATACAAACTTTACCTTGTGCCTTAGAGGCATCTTGGCCCATGTTCTTTTTAACGTGATCTGCTTCAAAAAATATTGAAATCAAATGATTATAAACTGGAACTAGGTAAGAGATGCAACTCCATGATATACGATGCATAACATTACTAAAAGAATGCTTTGAAACTGTGGACGAACATATCACCTGTATAGGACGATCACCAAGTATCACCTTGCCGCCATATTTAAGGGCCTCTTCATATGCCACACGAAACTCAGCACCAGGAAAAACCTCAAGCTGACTGGCGATCTAACAGAACGAAATGTAAATTTTTGGTTCAGAATGTTAAGCTTCCATAAAAAAAAAACATCATTAAGGAAACTTGCCTTTGCGAGAAACCATCCATAGAGTATACCGAATGTGTTCTGTTTCTGCTTCCAACTTTCGATCATGTCCGACATGGTTGGAACCTAGAAAAGCAAAGCATAGTACCATTTCAGAATAAGCAAAAGGGTTAGAAGAGCTAGAGTCGTCTATAGGTAAATGGACCTTTGATATATAATCAACAAAGCATAGCATATAAAGCAAGTGAAGTACATTCTATAGGCAAACTCTTCCAGCAGACAACCCAGAGCTCATGCATCATAGAGGTTTCATTTGAAAAGAATCCTCTGTTTTTGTGATTAATAAAGGAAATTTTGGCACCTCTCTTTTTTATTAATATAGACAGCAATAGCAACAAATTTTATCATTGTTCTACCAAAAGAAGCAGCGACGAACATTCTTTTCCAGAATCTTACACAATGATAGATGGCCATAAAATGCGAAGAAGTAAACCAAAAAGGAAGGAAGAGGCAGAATCACAATTGTGAAAAGTAAACCTTCAAAGTCTGAGGTTTGAGAATAGACAATCGGCTTGAACACAACTCCACGAAGACAACCTGTAATCATCAGCCACGTGCTTAGACCCAAACATAGACATAGAGATATCTAACTTCAGTTCTCGTTGAACATTTAAAGAGAAGAACCTCTGGTTTCAAGATGCTAACTATTGCTTCAACTTCTCGACAGGATTCCTGTAACAAAAATTGCAATGATTTACACGATTATCCCATGGTGAATGATTGAATGCTATTCTATCATAGTTTGGTCAAAACCAAAGAGCTAAGCGTTATTTTTCTCGTGGCCTATACAAGTAAACAAAACCATTTTATCCCTGCTAACTAGTCAGTGAAAAGAACAGTTAGCAGGGAAGCTGCAACAAAAGGACGATAACAGATCCTATGGATTCTGAAACATTTCACTGAAATCCAAACCTGAGATCCAAGTTCTAACCCATCCCAAATCTCTAAAACCACATCTTCCTTAATTTAGCAATTTGCAAGAAGCTGGGGATTTTCTTACTAAATCCTAACCATAGCTCCATTTTCGGCAACTCTTCTGACACAACATTATACCCGCAATAGAAATATCTGCAAAAGGTTTGATAGCTTTCTTGAATTTCACATGCAATTTTAGCTTCTCCCAAGATTAGAAGAAGGATAATCAGCAATCCCTGAATGAATTCAATCATTCAGTATTTACCAATCCTAGTTTAATTCCAATACAGCTCCACTTTCGCAAGATTTAGAAGCAAAAGAATTCGAACGAGAATACCTTTGATACATGAGCAGTCCCGATCAGATACACATCGCAAGATCCGCCTTTCCCCGTGGACTCGCACGTCAGAATCACAACGCTTTTCGTCAATTCCTCCGGCAGCTCCACTTTCGCCGTCTCCGATGAACACTCGCCATCATCCGCTCCGCCGCCGATACCATCGCCGTCACCAGAATCACCTACCGCATCGCCGCCGCTAACCACGGAATCGGAGTCTTTAAATTCTTCCTCATCCGCCTCGTCGAGCAGTTCCTCCTTCTCCACATTCACTATGCTGTCGCTTAACGACATATCGCCGGTAGGCCTGGGGTCTTCGATGTGAACGAAGTCCTCGCCAGAGTGAACCTCCGGCTCCGAAGGCGATTGCGTCGGCTCCATCGACATCGAATTGAGGAGGGGATGGCAGATATGGTAATTTCGAGGATTCCGGAGGGCGAAAATATAGATTAGGATCACGCAATGGTTACTAATATCATCGAAAGAAGGCAAGGTATAGTGGTGGGAAAGTCGTCTACTACCTGAGCTAAGGTAACGCTTGTACTTTTTTACTTAATTAAATCTTGATTAACATTAATCATTTAATTTCCAGTAATGCTTTAACCGATAAACCAGACTTTGTAGTTGGCCCGCGTCGATACGGGGGATCACATTTAAATTTGTTTTTCCTTTTTTTTTTTAACTCATAAGTTTCTTTTGTTTTTCAAGCGGTTGGATTTATCCTATCGAGTTTCTAAATTATGTGAACCTAAATTTTAAAAACAGAAATTCTATGAAAGTCGTGGCTTTTTTTTCTTTCTTTTCAGTTCACTGTTTTTGACCCATATTTTAGGATGTTTAAATAGTTCTGATTTTCTCAACTTTCAAGAAACAAAAGAACAAGAGTGTGAGCGAGAATTGTCTTGTTTCGATTGTAATTTGTTTACACTCTACACTGCTATTTAAAAACGCTAGCTTTTACAGGGAATTGCTGTAAAAGTGATAAAGACTAAAACAAAATCTTGGATTCTTATCTTGTAATAGAAGTAAAATATCATTCTTAAATTTTATAAGAAATTTTATTCATTGTTTTCAATGTTTTATTCATCCTACCTACTAAGAAAATAACTAATTAATCAAATCGTAATTGCTTTTTAGGCTACCTACTATAAGAAAACAACTTATCCATTTAAATTAATAAATATCATAATCTCATAATATCAAAAACACTGAACTACAAATCTCAAAAGTTGAAGGCAACAAGCCAATTAACAGTTTATATTTGGTATATAAAATAATAATGCCTAATTTGCAACGGTATGGCCAAATAAAGAAAAAACGTATAGTATATTAGTTACGTTGCTACTAGGAATGTATATAGATGAGCTCATCCTCTTTGCATTCTCGAATTCCAATTTCCATTATTTTCCCACCAGTGGAAGAAGTAGGTAAAATATCACAACACTGTCTTCGGGGAGCCTTCAACTACCGCATCCAAGAAATTAAATTAGTTAAGATAAATAAACTTAAAACAGACAGAAAAGAAAAACTAAAAATTTGAAAGAATTTTAAAAAAAGTAAGAAAAGATAGAATGAATTACTTGTCTGATATCGGGATCGAGTCTTCTTGAAAACACTCTAATCTCTTCGATTTTGCGAGGCGATGAAATGGGATCGTACGTGCAATTCTCGTAAGCTTGCTTATACACACTTTTAATAGTTCCATCATCCCTAGTAGAAGAAACATGCTCCATGAAGAAAGTGACAGGTCTTTGGCAAGGATCATGATGAATCTCTCGTGTGTTGAATGTGTAAACACTCGACAATTCACCGGATCGTTGCCATGGTCGGAACGTCTCTTGTGCTGGCAAAACATCCCGTAGAAACAAATGCCTACCCTCAATCTAACATTTGAAACAACAAATTAATTTGATTTAATAACATTAATTTACTAAAAATCATGCAAAATCATGTATCTAATTAGGACTGGACATTTTAGCCGAACCAAAGTTTTCAAACCAAATAAACTAGTTAGAGAAAACTCGAACCGAATTTTATTTAACATCCGATAAGTATATTTTTTCTGAGTCGGAAAACCAAACCGAATGAACTCAAATTCGTCAAATTTTCCGGAAAATAAAATAAAATAGAGAACTAATTTTCGGACTAGCCAGATCTATATGAATGTTAACATTTAAAATAAAAAAATGGACAAAACGATAGTAACCTGAACAGTATAGCCCCAAGAGACAGAGATGGTCCAAGAGTACCAACGGTCGTAGCAAACGGAGAGTTGAAATATACGGAGAGGATCAAGTTCTACGGCGGAGAAGAGGTGGCGAACGGCGGAGAAAGTCGTTGAGTTTGGGAAAATTGGGTAAATGTGGGCCATGTGGTGGAGAGACACCAACGGTCTCGTTGAATGTGATGTCAATATTCCCAATGCATTTCCTCTCACATCAAACTGCTTTAAAAATAAAATTGAAAACAAATTTTTTTGATCAATTTTTTGAAAAAAGAATTAATAACTAATTATAAAATTTTGAATTTTATAAAACCTGATGGAAGCCAGGCTCACGAGACAATCCAACTCCAAGCTCAAGCACACAAGCATGTATCCTAGAGTCTCCTCCGTACAAATGTGGATACCGTTCGATACAAGAATCCAAGTTCTTAGCTAAAACATTAGCCAATGAGCTGCTTAAAGCGAACCCTCCACCGCCAAACGCCATGTCGTGTCCGAACATCGAGTTTTGGTGATAAATCTCTGAGCTTGCTCCTATGTAATACCATGATGTGTGGTCATATTTGGAGAGAGTTCTAGCGAGGTTTTCCGGGATGAATATCGTGTCGTCGTCTCCGAATACGTACCATCTTACTTCCTTTGAGGATGTGTTGAACATCCTTACGGTTTCTAAAACGCTCCGCGCAATTCGAATCGCGTTTCTGTTACCGCCTCTCCAAGTGTACCTTTATAAAGTGTGTAGATGCAGGCATGATCAATAGCCAATTCGTTTATAGTCAATCTAGAAAGTTTTATTCAAAATAATTTTGTCAAAGAAAGTAATTAATTTTGAATTTTAAATATAAAATATATTATTAAATTTCGAATTCTTTTCTTAGTAAAGTATTAGACGTTACAACAGATATAGATTTAAGTAACAACGCTACAAAATATACGTACCTTTTTAAAAATAAAATTGCAAAATCTATATGAAAACGATTAGTTTTAATTTTTAAGATTAATGCAGAATCTATTTGATTAACCCAATTAATTTATTGATGATAAAATTAAAGTTGAACTTAGTTACCTGAACCGGGAAGTATCTTCGGAAACACAAACCGGAGGGAGAAGATAAGAATCTGAGTGGTTCTCAGACGACGACGACAATGGCTGGTCAACAAAGACGCAGCCTCTCATTCTCTGAGCATCCCACCAAAGCTTAACATATTTTCTACGCGCAGGCCACGAGTTCGTGCTCGAGCCGATCCCAAAGACGATGTGATCGATCTTTGTTAGGCTAATTTGAGATTGATCTTGAGAAGATGAGAAGTAGGCATGAATAGAGTCTTTAGATTGAAGCTTTGAGACCGAGACCGATACGAGAAGGTAGACCAAGGTAATCAAAACAGAAAGTAGTATGCAATTTATGATACGGGTCGAGAAAGTCAAAGAAGAAGAAGTGGAAGAATGGGTTTTCGATACGGTCCGAAATAGACACATTTCCTTAGGGGTGGATAGAGAAAAAATATATGTATAGGAAGAAGGATAATTTTTGGTAGATGACCTTTATATATAAATAAATGAATGGAAAGATCTCAAAATGTAATTGGTACAACGGTGGGTATATTATTGTGGTGGTCACGGTGGCTATAGGCGGTTGTAGCGGCGGAAGAACCGAAGAAGAGGAAGGTTGATCATAGAGAGTAATTGGAGTTATGTAAAAATGGTTTTAGTGTAAGAAATTAATGGACCCTAACTATTTAATAAACTAGTTGTGGTTTAGGCACGGAAGCTAAGGCGTAGACAAAGAAGGAGCTTATTAAATTATTTAATTTATTTCCTTAATATAGAAATTTTAATTTGAGTGTGGGAGTCTTTTTGGACTGGGACTCGTACGTTAGTTGTTTTCTCCACTTTAGAAATTTTACCAATTTAAAGTAGTGTACATCTTAGTTGGAGATGTTTATAGTTTTGGTAGTGTTTATTACTCGACCTATATTAAATTAATCTCGATAAATTTAGTTGCCATACAAGATATGTGTATCTATTGGAATTCAGTTTCCATAAAAACAGAATTTTTTTTTCCTATTAGATTTATATATTAGATTATTATATGTTTATTGACAAAATTAACTTATTAGATGTTTAGTGTAAATGTATAACTAAATCGACCTAGTTCAATACTAAATACTTGGTTTCGATTTGTCCTGTGTTCTTTTTAATGGTTTTATTAACTGCTAGCATATAAGATTAAACATTAAAATATCGAGAAGAGGCGAAACAAGCAACGTTTAGTAACGTAAATTTTGCTGCCCTCAACATGTGCAATGTCACAAGATCCGAGCCATAGGGAATATTTATATATATTTTATTCTGAAGAGAGTTGAATTCTGTTTCGTGAAAATTGATTAAAGAACTTGTAAGGAAAAGTTAATACGCATATCTTTAATCTGCAAAAGAAGTGATTTGACGTCAAAAACAAAAATTCTGCAAAACAAGTGGTTTTGTATACAGATTACAAAGTCGTCACTCACGTCCATTTGTGTTTAAAAAGTTTGCCAGTCGTTCGGACATTAGGGAAAATATCACCAACTTTTTTTGTTGTTCTTGTGTGATCATGACATGATCAGACAAACACCTTAGGTTGTCTTCTGTTTCTTGGGTTTAGTCGAGCGATCGCTATCGTGACCTCTCTCTTAGATCCCTAGGTGATTGAAAAAAGAAAGGCTATAAAGCAAATAACCGATAGAAAATAAGTTAGCAGAAATACACAAACAAAGCAGAGAAAAGATAGAGTCTGTTACGTTTTTACATTGGCGTTGAAGGTTTTGAGTGGGTCGCCCACCTTTTCTTGTTAGTGTGGTTTCAACAACAAGCACGTGGTACCGAACCACGATGGCGTACAGATGGCGTACGAAAAAACATGGAAGAATTGCCACCAGATCTTTGGGCCAAGATAGTGGGCTTTCTTCCCGCAAAAGAGACAATCTCTGCCTCTCTCAATTGATCAATTTTTATCACAGACTACATAAAGAAAGTGGAAACTTTCCAAGATTTGTCAACAAGTATTTGCTTCTGCACGTAAGTCAAATCAAAGAGTTGAATCTGATAGTAGACGCTAGAAGCAATCGAGATTTGGAAGTGTGGATTGACTATTCTTCTCGGGTGGGGATGCTGAAACTTTCCACAGAAAGTTTTCAATAACCCAATGTTGAATTCTCTTAAACTGAAAGGTGCCCTGAAAATAGAAGTCCCTGAAGCTTCTATTTTAAAGACTCTTAGGTATTTGGACCTTTCCAGCTGTAGGAGTTTGGAAGAACTGATCATGGAAAGATCTCAGGATAAGCTGAAGTATTTTCACATAAACGCTCCGTCTCTTCTACAAGTGAAGCTAAAGGATCCGTGCAAAGGTTTGAATCATTATGGTTTAGACTGTCCTACCTTACATGCTTCAAAGGCTCTATGTTTCCTTCATAGACGAAACTTCAATAGAAGAATCTCAAAAAAGTAGAGATTTGAGTTTTTTGTGTGTGTTTATAACCAGAATGTAAGGAATGGATGATTGCTGAATAGGAGTGGGTTTTTCTATACTTTTTTTTTTTTTAATTTAGGGCACGAATTAGACGAGGATCAAGCCCTAGCTCTTCGAAACCCTTATTTGCCTCTTCTTCTTGCGTCTCTCTCATCTTCTACTTGCTCAACATCTTCCACATACTCAAGGAATCAAAATTTCCAGAGTGAATCCGGAATCAATTTCATTCTAAGAAGAAATCGAAGAAGATAGTACTTAATCGTCCGGCGCAGAAATCAGCAATGGCGACTATGTTCGCAGGGAAGAGAGAGGGAGAGAGCGAGACGAGAGGAAGGAACAAACAAAAAAAAGCAGGAAAACCCCAAGTTACCCTTTTCGTCTTGTTCTGAATGATAAAAAAAAAAAAAAAGTTTTCTCCTCGGACGGAAGAAACTGTTAAGAGAAAATTTTTATACTTGAAAGAAAAAAAAAATAAGTAAACAAATATCCTCATAAAAAACATATCAAGAAATCGAAATAGAAGTTGTTTCTATATAGCAAATTATATTCCAATAATATCTAGGTAACCAAGAATACATTACTTCAATGATTCAGCCAGTGTGCTAAAAGCCACTTTTATCTCCTCATAAACTCAAGTTTTTGTTTATACTATCTCCTTTCTATGCTTCTCCCCTAAACTATATGACCCACAAAGTCATATATTTGTATAAGCTATTTTCATTTTCAATAGAATACCTTTAAACACACACACACACAAAATTAGATTGGAAAAAAAGTTCTCTACCTAGATTCAAAAGTTGCTCGTATTTCTCTCCAACTTTGTATAGGCATCATTATTTTTTTATTAGAATTATAAAAGCTCCAAAAAAAATGTTTATTTCTAACAAATCGCTAGAATCGAATCCAAGACCAATATAGAGTTTTTGACCGCTCTGTGAAATTTTGAAATCGTCAAGCGTGTGCTAGAGCAAACCCTCGGCAAAACCAAAGTCCAAAAATACCATGGAACCATGACGATAATGATCATATGAATTGCAACCATCTTTTTATTAGGCCGTCATAATTTTATTAGTTTCTTTGTCAATATCATTAGCTCGTGGGTCATAATCATATGCTGCATCAGCTTTCGTAAATCTTCCTTTCATACGTCTCTTCGTATCAGCTGTAGATTTTCGAGATACATATCTAATTTGCTTCCCAAACCTGCATTTGATGTTATAATCTTGAGATTGTAAGTATACGACACACTTTCATGGAGTTATCTCGACGTAAAATTTAATATATTTTCATGAGATAATAATAATAATAATAATAATACCTACTTGCGTCTCTTCTTCTTTGCGAAATATCTCTTGACCGCCTCTAGTCTTTCTTGCGGAGTATATACATGAGGTGCAAGTGTTTGATCCTCCCATGGTAACATCTCATCAGTCAGAATCAACTGCGATGGTCCAGAGTCAAGTTGAACAAGAGTGTTAGGGAATAATCCAACATTATTATTGGTCTCTTCCATTTCCTTTGAGCCAATCATTTGATTCTTACTGTAATCTTCACAACTTGCATTAGCCAAAGCTTCAATGTTGTAATCTTTTTGTATAGCCGATGACATACCCGATGCTGTAGATGATATCATCTATAACAAAAAAAAATAATAATAATAAGTCAACCATAAAGATAATCAAAACATCAATATGCGACAGATTTAAACTGATGTTTGTTAATACTTCAGCCGTCGTCTCTGCATTGCGTTTCATGATTTCATCGATTAGTTGATCGGTTAGGATCAATTCTTCCCCGTTAAAATATTGTCTTAGGTCTAATACTGCCTCGTCGCCATCAAAAGTGTTCAGCCAAACATTCTTTATATCTGTAGTTTCGTAACCATTGAAGCCCGAAGATGAACTATCCTGCGTAAAGTGACACACAAGACACGTCGAATCGAAATAAGAACACAGATTTATCGTCAAAATCATAGAATCCCACCTTAACTATAAGTATATACCTTAGGAATGTCCAAATAATCGGGCTGAAACATTTGCACTTGTTGATCACTACTATTCTTTGTATGATTGTCAAAACTTTGAAAAATTCCAGAAGATAATGAGTCCCCATTATTGGGAGGTAATGAAAAAAAGGGAAATCCCCAAAAGAGATCAATTAAGGAAGATGACGAAGACGAGGAAGAGAAATCAAGATCAAGATCTGGTGGACTACTAGACCCCGAATTATTATTAGAAGCATTACAAAGAAGAAAACGTGAGGTGACATTGGCGTTTGAAACGCATGTTTGGCATAGGCACAATCCTTGTTCAAGGCATTGGACAACCGCGGTCTGCAAAACGCAATTGTTGCACAACAGAAACCGCGAGTGATCGGGACTATCCACAGTCACAGAGTGTAACGTCCTATCACATTGAAAACAAACCCTAGCCAAATGAGTCTTACAATAAACAATGGCTATTCCCATATTGCAATGATCGCACATTGGTGATCCCATTATTTGCACTTCTTGAAAAAACAAAAAAACAAACAAAAAAGGATACGAACAACTTTTTATTAATCTGATTTGAGATTTTCAGATGGTGCTATTCACAAATCAACAAAAAGAAACACGTTATAGGCAGACTGTTTCTTAATTTATAGTTAACGTACTAAGGATGGATCGTGGTAATTAACACGTGGTAAGTGTGGCTGGTGTGGTACAAAGCATGTAGATCGGGATATTCAGTTTGCTTGTGAGGGTTTTGGGTGGCAGAAAAGGTAAATAAGTGGGAAGTGATGGCTCTTTTTGGACGAATACAATGGATCTTTCAACGAAATTTCGATTTTTCAACTTTTAAATAAGATTTGTTATAAGGATCTTAACTTTTCGAGTCTAAAAATATGATTTCAACAGGATTAAATTTCACGATTATGAATTTTTTTTTCCGATCTCATCTTTATCCATTACATTTTTTTGTCATTTGAAACTTTCATTGAAGCCAATCCTCTATCAATTATTTGAGAAGTAAATTTTGCAAAAAGTTATTTAAGTGTAGTAACCACATTCATTTACACAATCCTTTTTTAGAAGATGATATTGTTTTATAAAATATTACAATATATGTTAGCCTCGGACATTCAGTGCATTCGGTTCAAATTGGTTCGGTTTGCTTCGGTAATCAGTATTTTTTTGGTTCGGAAACATGATTGCCGAAAGAAACCCAATTGGAACTTGGTTTGGTTCAATTCGGTAATCAATTACTTCGGTTCGGTTATGGTGTTCGAAATTGTTGCCAAATGAGAACCGAACTTATGTTTATTAGTTATTACTTTGGTTATTTTCAAAAAAAAAATATTGGGTTTTTTTAGTACAAACCCAAACTAAATATCACCCAGAAGAAATACAAGTCCAAATTGAAATATAAGCCCAAACTAATTACAAGCCCACCTGATTGCTTGCTCCAGGCTTTGGTTAGGAAAAATGAGTTTATATAATGAAAATACAATATATGCAACACAACAAATATTTTGTTGAATTCCATTCATTTGTATATATATTCAGAAGATACAATTTATACTTTAATTTGGCTATCAGGTATTTGCAGAATTCCAAAAAAAAATTTTGCGTTAGACAGCTTCTGCTAACTATAATATTAATATAAAGGTTTTTTTGTATATGCATGAACTATACATTATGAAGTAAGAAAGGGATAAAGATGGATAAAAGCCAACGGAACTGCCTAAGTCTAATCATATACAAACATTTCATAAACAACAGCTTTTTTTAGCGACAATAGTCGATACGTAAAGAACGACAGAGACAATGGCATGAAGGAAACACACTTTGCCTCCCAAAGAGAGAACATGTTTGTTTGTGAATCCACATTTTGATCTTGACTCTCTGTTCGTCCATATCCCCATCGTTAGAATCCCTGCTCCTACGATTCCTACGATCCTGTTCTTCCCCATCAGGCCAATTCATAAACAGCACGTGTCAATTTTGTAACAAGAATTCAATCAAGACTGTTATATATAACAAATGTTACTGGGTTGGATATGCTATCAAATGTTATTGATGTATTTCTATTTTTTTTTTTAAATGATTTAAGTTTTTGGTAAAAAATATTCAAAAGAGACATTCTGAAAGTTATCATTTTTTCTTCTTCTAAAAATAGCACAAATTTTGTAGGAAAATTGTATGAAGACTACCTAAATTTAAGAGGGCTTCTTTAGCTTACTAATATGTCTTTTATAAATCGGTTGTATGAAAGTTTTTAAGAGAAGGTCTCCTAAGTCTTCAAAACAATATATTTGTAGTACTTAAAAAAAAAAAGTTATTTAGTGGTATTTTATTATATTACTTATTTAAAACTGACGTTAAAAACTTTTATTACAGAAAAAAAAAATTAAATTATATATCTCGTGACCTCTATTTTGACTTCTAAGAAGAGTATTAAAAGTTAATTTACCAAGTGAGAGAAAGGCAGGCTACGTTGATGTATCCAGTGATCTTAGGTACGGCGAATACTTTGAGTAGATTGGAGATACTGCATCCGATCATAATGGCAATGATATGAGCTGCTATCAAACATGCCAATGCTATTATCCCTAACACGAAAGCTTTTTGGCTTGGAGCTTTACACTCGAGCAGCCACACCCTCGTGTGCTTCACCTACATCATGCATTGACAAAATCACAAAAATGCAACCATCATTTAATTTGTTTACTATGATAGACAGTATGTATGAAAAATATATATACATCTTGTTGGGCGGTTTCGGCTTGCAATCCCACGAAACAGGCGAAGATATCTAATCCTACGATCAAAAGAATACAAACAACTATTATAACACTAAAGCATCCTCTCTTCCCCTCTTTTTTCCCCTCTCCCATTTTCTATTACAACCAACAAATTTATCTTGAATTCACTTTGGAAACACAGAAGAAAGGGGTTAAAAGGAAAAGGGTGAATCAAGAAGGTTAGAGATCGGATTCTTTGTGAAATTGAGAATGTATTGTGTGAAGGGAGTAAGAATGGTGCTCTTTTTACTGAGTAAAAATGGATTAATATAAAGGCTAGAGTTGGATTAGGTTTTAGCTAACGTGGAAAATGGCTGATGAGTAATTTTGTTCATTCCTATCTATATATTAGAAGTTGTATAAAAATGTATATATTTCCATTACTCAAATGAAAACCACAAGATTCATATTTTACTTATGGCAATCCGAAAGTAATAGAATGTTCTCTAAACCAACCTATTTTAAAATATCTAATTACAATCTTCTTCTTTTTTTTACGACATATATCTTATTACAATTAAAGTGTCGAATTTGTTTCATACTATTATGACATGTGGGTAATTATAATACTAATCAGACCGTGGCACCTGTCCAGTATCTTTATAAATAAAATGAATTATGAATAAATAGATATAATAAAGTAAAGTAAAAAACAGTAATATTTACTAACAATAGTTATGGAAGATAGGATTATACAAAATCAATCCAATTTCAACATTTTTAGTTAAATTTATTATTGATTACTGGTTAACTCTTTTAAAAAATATAAAACATATATTTTTCCAATATAAAAATTAATAAACATTTGTCAACAAAAAAATGTTATGAATTCATAATAATCATTAAAATTAATAAAAATGCAAGAAAGGAAAGTCGAGGCCACTATGGATTGTTAATCGATTATATCCAAAAACTATGTAATACAGTACTGCACATATAATTGAGAATGGAATGGTGCATTCAAAACCAACAAGAAAAGCAAGAAAGTTAAATCTGGTGATGAACGTCCCGAAACAACCTCAAGGATTTATATGCATATTAAAAGGGTTTAGACAGTTAATATCTAAGCATAATCGTTCGTTGACTACATGAGATTCACACATAAATGAGTCCTCAAGTAAATTTTGCAGAGTTCTATAATAATCGTTATTACTGATTTTGCATAATTCTATCACTTTAGATTTTGAAGTTTATGAGAAAACGGATTGAAAACAAAATACCAACATTCAACAATGATATTTGGTCGATATTGAAAAACTTAGTATACTCATCCTCACGTACTGACGATTGTAAACAACTTTGTATATATGACTCTTAATTCTTATGTAGAGGTCTAAATTCCAAATTTTAATTTTTTTTTTATTTATTCTTTGAAATTTTATACAATCATATTTCATAACTATAAAACTTAAAACTTCAAGCATTAAAAAAAAAATAAAA
This sequence comes from Kernera saxatilis, assembly GCA_900406395.1. Taxonomy (NCBI): domain Eukaryota; kingdom Viridiplantae; phylum Streptophyta; class Magnoliopsida; order Brassicales; family Brassicaceae; genus Kernera; species Kernera saxatilis. Next base: position 7,543 of record OVAY01001486.1, on the reverse strand, counting down.
AATAAAAAAAACGTAAACTATTTTGAAAATTCCGATAAAATCATTAATCTTAAAAATCAGCTGACCGGACGGATAAGAAGTTTTCACGTTGATTTTGTGCTTCCCGTCGTTTGCACAGTGACACTCTCCTACTTTATAAGAAGCGGAAGATAGAAGGACGATTCATAAACCCTAACTCTTTCTCTCCTCGATTTTGCGGTTTTGGGTGTCAATGACGCGAGGGGGCAAGAGGGTGATTCTTCCATCGATCGAAGGTAATCTTCACGATCCTTTGTCAGTTTCTTGGTGTTAATCTTGGGTTTGTTTCTTTATCGTCCCCTGGTACCCGAGAATTTGTGCTTCGGTGCGATTCTGGACTCCAATGATCGAAATGTTTTGATCTTGGGATCGATAATTTCTCTGTAAAAGTATTGACATTTCCAGTTTTTTCGCTTTTGCGATGTTCAGCAATTTCTCGGGGGAAATTATCAAGTTTTTGCCCTTTCTGATGTATCCGTGCGAATTTGTTATTTACCATGAAATAGAGGTGAATCGCGAGAAAGAACCTGGTGCTCCATCTTCTTCAGATAACGATTCAGTCGGCTCTGATTTTCAAGGTATTGTTTCGTTGCTAAGGCATCTATTTTAACGTTGAATGTATTTTTGACTTCTCTTATGTTGATGAGTTTTATGAACCTTTCGCCAAGATTTGAATTCTTAATTTCTCGCGATTTTTCTAGTAGAACGGAAGTTTATCTATGGTTTTGACGGGTTATGTTAAACAGTTTCTGTTATACTTATTCTGCTTGCTTTCTGAAAGCATGATGTTGAACTTTGTTAATTCATTCTTGATACACCTGCTTATTGTCCTCATGTAAGCTAAGGTCCTGGAACACTTGCAAATATATTTTCAGAGTGTATTAATGATTTACATTACACAGGTGACTTGCTATGGTGGCAGAAGAGGGAAAAAGAGGATCAGAGATGGCTCGACGAACATATGACTGAGGATGTTGATTTGGATCAGCATAATGCTGTGATTGCTGAAACTGCCGAGCCGCCTCCAGATTTGATCATGCCGTTATTAGAGTACCAGAAGGAATTTTTAGCTTGGGGATCAAAACAGGAACAATCAGTTGCAGGAGGCATTCTCGCGGATGAGATGGGAATGGGAAAAACGATACAAGCCATCTCTCTTGTTCTTGCCAGGCGAGAAGTTGACAGGGCTCAATCTAGTGAAGCAGTGGGGGGCACCCTTGTAGTTTGTCCTCCTGTTGCTCTTTCTCACTGGTCGAATGAGATTACTCTGTCTACATCCCCGGGTAGCACCAAGGTCCTTATATACCATGGGAAGAATAGAGAGAAGAATGTTGAAGAACTAATGAAGTGCGACTTTGTTTTGACAACATATCTTTTGCTTGGGAAGGAATTTTGGGGACCACCCAAGGTGCAGTGTAAGTATTGCAGCAAGTCATTTGATCCGGAGAAGCTGGAGATCCATCTAAAAAAATGTTGTGGACCTTTGGCTGTCAAAACGGAGAAACAATCTAAGCAGAAGAGGAATAAGTCTACAGCTTCATCCTCAAAGCAAGGCAAGGTGAAGCGATCCGAGGAAAAGACCAAAAAAACAGTAGAAGAAGATCAGTTAGGTTCTGTTTTGCACTCAATTAAGTGGAACCGGATCATTTTGGATGAGGTCAGTACTAAGTCTCGCTGTTTTTTGGGTACAATTTTCGTTAAAATTCAAGCATGTAAGAAAGGGTGGCTTTCGTGCCTGTTGTGAGATACATAGTATTATATGGTTTATGGATCTATGTTGATTACTCTATAAACTTACTTTTCGCTTCTTCATACCAGGCACATCAAATCAAAAAAAGACGTAGCAACACTGCAAAAGCTGTTTTTGCTTTGGAGGCTACCTACAGATGGGCTCTGACTGGTACTCCTACCGAGAATCAGTTTAAAGATATTAACTCTCTGGTTAGTTAATCTGTCCTTAAGCTTGTCTGTAGCACGTAAACGCTATCGCTGATGTGCCCATGTTGTTTTCCCCAGATTCGCTTCCTGCAAATTCGTCCATACTCATATCACTTTTGCTACTTCTGTAACTGTACGATTCTTGATCGCGAGTAAGATTTTATCGCAGTTGATTTCTAGTCATTTTCTCCTTTCTCATAGTTCTGTTTCATAGTTAATAAGATTTTCTGCTGTTCGATTTCCAGTCATTTTTGCGGTGTGGATCGTGGATGTCCCAGCTGTCCTCATAAGATAGTGGAACATTTCCCTTGGTGGAAAAAGGTGAAATTGAGGTTATGTTACCAACTTTCTGAAAGCAAGATCACCATCTTATTTTGTTATTTGTTATTTGTTATCACTAGTATGTGGCCAGACCAGAAGCAGCTCATGCTGAAAACTCGGTAAAGAGAAAAAGGGCCTTGATATTGCATAACCACAAAGTTCTAAAGGAAACTCTTCTGAGACGTACTAAATTGGGCTGCGCAGCTGAACTGGCCCTTCCTCCTAGAATCGTATGTTCCTTTGTCTCCCTTGTCTGATGTAAATGGAGCTCGGTATAGCTGCTTCCTAGCGTGACCTCTACATATAAATTTTACTTTTTGTAGATCTCTTTGAGGCGGGATGCACTAGATATAGAAGAGTTTGATTACTATGAATCATTATACAAAGACAGTCGAGCGCAATTCAATACGTTAAGTACCTTCTATTTTATGGATTTCCACTGTCTTTTGCTCCTTGGTTCATGTAACAGAATTTTATTATTGACTGTGCCATGTGCATTTCTGTTTGCAGGTATATTCAGGCTGGGACATTTTTGTATAACTATGCACATATATTTGTTCTTCTCACCCGGCTGAGACAGGTTTGTGGCACTACAGTTTCTGGTTTCAACTAACCACCCAATGCATTTTTTGGATGATAGAGATGTGCAGTTTTGTGATGTAATTTCTCTGCAATTTTTGCAGGCTGTTGATCATCCATACCTTGTGAAGTTTTCCAGTTCTGGTGGCGTTAACGCTAACTTGGTTGATGGGAATGAACCTGAGCAAGATTGCGGTCTCTGCGACGAGCCGGCTTTGGACCACATTGTAAGTGCTCCAACTTTCTCGATCTAATGCTACTTCATGATATCTTGACTGGTTTTTCAATACTATTCATCTTCTGGAAACATCTGCTTTCGTTTTACACTTTGTCAGGAATCTGTCAGATTTCTATAGCTGGACATTGTTCATTTAATATTTTCTTTGGTTCTTTAACTTTGAAGGTGACTTCTTGTGCACATGTGTTCTGTAAAGCCTGTTTGATTGGTGTCTCTACGTCCCTGGGAAAATACAGCTGCCCGACATGCTCAAAACTACTGACTGTGGATTGGACTACCAAAGCTGACACTGAAAATCAGGCAACAGTTAAAGGATTTAGAGCTTCAAGCATTTTAAATCGGATAAAGCTGGATGATTTTCAGACAAGTACAAAGATAGAGGCTATGGTATGTTCTCTTGAATATCTACAGCTTATGTCGCTGCCCCCAAATAGTATACCCTAGTATGTTTCTTTGGCATTTTAGCCTCTTTCTTCCTTTATTTTATAATTTCGTGATCATATTTGTATGCAGAGGGAAGAAATCAGGCTCATGGTTGAAAGAGATGGGTCTGCCAAAGCAATAGTTTTCAGCCAATTCACATCGTTCTTGGACCTGATAAATTACGCCCTCGGGAAGGTAATATCAAGAGCAACCCACTAGGCTACTACTATGTTCTCCTTTAACATTAGTTTCAATCAGAATGATACTTGCAAAAAATTGACTCATTGTGTACAACAGTCTGGGGTTAGTTGCGCTCAACTGGTGGGAAACATGACCATGGCAGCCTAGTGGTACTGCTATCAATAAATTCAAACAAGACCCAGATTGCAGAGTTTTCTTAATTAGTTTGAAAGATGGAGGGGTTGCTCTCAATTTAACGGTCGCTTCGCATGTAAGTGGTGTAGCTAACAACGATCGAGCAGTGTACGTATTCAAGCATGTTCCCAATCAAATTGAGTGTATGGAAACCCTGTAGGTGTTCATGATGGACCCATGGTGGATCCAAGCGGTTGAGAGGCAAGCACAGGACAGAATACATAGGATCGGACAGTACAAGCCAATCAGGTTACACTTTAGTTCTCCTTCATTCTCTAATATTGTTGGTGGATAAGAACAATCTTTGGGATACATGTGTAATTTGTGAAAAATTACAGGATTGTGAGATTCATAATAGAGAACACAGTGGAGGAAAGGATTCTGATGCTTCAAAAGAAGAAGGAACTTTTGTTAGAAGGGTAAGTAGAAGATTCTCAACTTTGTTGTTTTCTAATTTCTGACCATAAGAAGCTATTAATTAGAGGTTATTATGAACAAATATTTGCTCACTACAGTAGGGTGCGTGGTTCCAAGGAGGCTCTAGGAAAGCTGACTGAGGAAGATGTAAGATTCCTGTTCGAGTAACCAAATCTCACAGAACATAACGCTTTTGTATAAATCACATGATTAGGTTCAATGTTCTTGTTCAAAACTGAAGGAGACATTCAGAGTGACATGTTTTTACTGTACAAACAATACTTTTACTATAGTAAATACACTATCTTGTATATATATATACACACATACTAGATAGTACATAGTTGATCCGACCTTGTTAATTTTTTTAAAAAAATTGAGGGCACACGCACATCACAATGAAGATGGTTTTACGATAGTTTATGTTATTTCTTGAATTTATATGAAAACAACACTATAATATGAACGTCGGATAATCCGTAAGAGAGCACCAAAATCCGAGCACACGAAAAAAAAGACATGTGTCGGTGAGGCTCTAACTTAATTAAACACCATCTAAAGTGTTCATATTGTTCGGCAAAAAAAAAAAAGAAAAACGACGTTGTTTCTGTGAGAATTTAACTCTCAAATTAGAAGAGTTCTTCGTAAAACCTAAAATTAGTAGGACAGTATGAAAAATCTGACATCTTACGCTAGCAAAAACCTATAGAACTCGGTTTCAAAAAAAAAAACCTATAGAACTAGACAGCGTAACAAATTTGGGGAGGATAACGTTTAAATTATGCAAAATTGTTGACATTGCACAAAGGTAACGAAGAATACACAATTCAATACATGAACGGAGAAGGAGCAAATCCCGGCGATGCTATACGGTATGTTATTGTGTTTCTCCTAATTACAAACAAATATAAATTACAAACTATTTGACGAGTTTGTAATCTATTAAACAATCTTTTAAAATACAAATTTCTCAATTGTTGGACTAGAATCGACTAACCAAGTAGTTAATTTTTAATGCAATGACTTAAACTATTCGTTGGCGATACCCATTTCGAGAGATACGCGCGTACGGATTAATCACGGTGGAAGCTGATTCCTCTCCATCTGCCGGAGATGAGCGATAACACTGACGAATTAGAGAGATAATCATCTTAATAATTTCTGACTTTTTAAATAATTTGCTTCATACACACATAATTAATTTGTATCTATATGGAAAATTCCGAAACTGAGTAAGTGATTTGGGGTAATAATGTGAAAGATTATCTTTTGCTTAATTTCGATTCATTTCCATACAATTAAATTTTCTTTTTCTTTTTAATAATTTGTAACAGATCAAACGTTTCAGCTTTTGGCCGACTTCTGTTTTATCCAAACTCTTGTGTATGTTAAGCTGTATAACTGTATTACTATTATCAGTCAATTCCAAAACGTATTATTATTCTGCTTTTTGCAACAACTATTGTTTTCTTTTCCGACTTTATCCATTGCGATTAAAGGATAATGATTTCTTTTCTGAATTTATCAATTGTGATTACGGAAATTACAGCTAATAAATATGAATTTATCAATTGTGATTACGGAATTGCAGCCTACTTATTTCTTAAATTTGAAAAATGAGTAGGATACTAATCTCTTTCTATTGGTCAATTTTTCCTTTATGATATTTTTAAGTTTAAATATTTTCTGAAAATAGTCAACGTTTTCATTATATTTAAATCGATTTTATCACTTATCTACACAAAATTAAATATCTTAAATTTGTTTTATTACGTTTTATCAATACACTTTATAACTTTATTTTTTTTAATTAAAAACAAAAACTGAAAGTTTGTTTACAAATCTACATCAAAATATAAAACAGCATTTTGGTTAAACAGAGTAAAATTCTAAATTGATATACTGTATATATTTATTAAGAATCATCTCGTATTAACAAAACTATAAGGGTAGGTTGGGCCCATATTTAAGCCCATTTAGCTAAGAGAGACATAATACCAGCACCGACAAGAAGAGAAATATGGGACATGATTTGAAGCCTAGTGTTAGATTGCATCTTTGGGTGCATAAAATCTGCAGCGAGAAAGTCAACGAGAGACATGTAGATGAGGATGCCTGCGGATGCAGCGTTAAGGACTCCTTGCACTATCATCGCCGTTGGGCTCGACTCATCGTAGAAGCTTTCTATTCCCATCCCAACCGCTATTCCGATCGGCGTCGTTACGGAGAAGAAGATCGACATTATTGTTATTGACATACACTTGAAATTTCCCTACAATATATCACATTATTGTAGGTTACAAAAAAAAATATATCACATTATTGTAGACACATAATTAAATATGGAATTAATATGGATCTTTGTTGTTTGGAAATTAAAATACGTTAGTTTCGAGCGATAATTCAGTAATAATATTAGTATAGACCTTTAAATTACCTATCTATAAAATTTTGTATATATTATTTTAAAGAATTTGTAATTTAGTGATGATATAAATATGAAAATATCTAAGTTAAAAAAAAAAAGTCAAATGTGTGAGCAACAAAGAGTTGAAAACTAAAAAAAATCAATCGCTGTTTGAAATTTGCAAGTTGCGATGAGTCAAATAAGGCCGCAAAGATGGACGACACACAATAAGAACAACAGTTACCTAAAATTCATCAGATAATATCAAAAGTTTATTTGCTGGTGTACTTAAATTTTATTAGAAATTTGAAATCTTACACTAAAATTTTTAAAAATTTGAGAAATACTTTAGATTTTTTAAAGATGACGTTTTAGCCCTTAATAAATAAAAATAAAAAAATTTCAGAAATTAATTTAATTATTTATTATAAAAAATCGATTTAAAAAATATATAATTTAATTGTTTATTAGCCTTATATATTTTTGTAAAAATAATTCAAATCCAATTACAATACATTCATATCCATTTTTTGATGTACCCCTTACTCAATGTTTCACATGTTCTAATGATTTTCATGAATTCCAATACGTCATTTCTAAACTATATTTGATGAGCATCATGTTTCTAAGATCGTCTAATTTACTATTTTGATCAGCTTCACCTCTATTGTAGTTCGTCTTTATTCTGAGACCAGAAATTAGTCTGCGCGTTGCGCGGATTTACTATTATATCATGTTGTAATTATTTTTTTTACTTTTTAATTTAATATAAAAAGAAATATTTTTCATTATAGTTTTGAATAAATATAATTTGATATTTGTGATCT
>OVAY01001485.1:0-18986 GCA_900406395.1 Kernera saxatilis | reverse complement strand
CAAAAAAAAAAAAAAAAAAAAAACATGTTAACTAAAATCTTCCACAAATCCTACCTGTTTCAACTTAAAAGTAGATGATATCATCATCATCACCTCAGCGCGGAAAACATCCAAGGCAAACCCGTTGAAACAGCTGATCACGGCTTGCTGAACATCCAATCCAAGGTTATCCAAAGCTTTCATGGTAGCGAGCAACAGACCCGGTCTACGACCACAAAACATATGAATGTTCACTGCTCTTCCTTCCCTTAATCTAACCTCAACCTGTGAAAAAACAGAAAGCAGAGTAGTGCATGAAGCTTTGTTTTGTGCTTTCTTCCTTCCGGTCTAAATCTAAACAGAAAGTCTAAGCCTTACTCTTGCTTGCTGGCCTTTAGGGCTTGGCAAAGAAGAGGGACATAACTCTTCCTTGACACGGCAAGAAAGAGTCTGCGGTGTAGGAGTTAATGGATGGAAGCTTGATGAAGTTGGAGGCAGAGTTCCAGGAGGAGTCGACTCAAGTTCGTTGTGTAAATCATTGATCCTTTGTAAAAGTTCCTTGAGATAATCAATTGCATCTCCAAGTATTGATGCTCTATCCATCTGCAATTCATCCAATCCATAAAAACCAAACCAAATCTTATCACGAGAAACACAACAAAGACAAAGAGTAAAGCAACTACATTCCTAAAAAAATGCTAGAATTCTGAGCTCAAGCCCTACAAAAGCTAACAACACAACAAGCCTCTCCAACTAACAGCGATGAGTAAATGATGAAGACAAAGCCCTTAAGTAGATAAAAGGGAAGTAATTCTTTACTTTGCTGATCTTGGGGACAACTGATCTAAGCATATAAAGCCTATCATTAAGCTTCTTCCTCCTCCTCCTCTCAGCCATCAGATTCTTAGCAGGCATTCCTTTCTTCTTACCTTTACCTCCTCCTCCATTCTGAACACTCTCAGCCGCTTTACCGCTCTCGTTTAGCTCATCGGACTCATAATTCAACCCTGAAACCTCAATCCCAGTCTCATCCATCTCCCCATCATCGCTCAGCTTCCTCATTCCCGAGCTCTCCGAGTTCCCAATCTTGCTTCCAGAGCTCTGACGCATAGCTGCACGTTTCTGGAACAGAGTAGGCTGTGCACCAGACGATGCTAACACCTCTAAAGGCTTCAGAACTTTCGCTCTGTTCCCGACGAAACCACCATTCGCAGGACTCCCAAAACCTTCTAACTCCAAAGGAGTGAATCCACCTCCGCCTCCGCCGCATAACGGTGTCGTGTTGCTGTTTTCCGGCGGGAGAAGCGACCGAGCAGACAAGAAATCAGGGACGGAGCTCAATTCCCGGTTCCCCAATTGTGTCAACGAACCGAAACCCATTGAAATCGGAGCGTGGATTTGGCCGAGAAAGCCAGAATCAGAGCCGAATTCGAAGGCATTGTCAAAAGGGTTAGTGGAGGAAGGAACATTGAGGAGACAAGATTTGTTGTTAGCGGCTAAGAACGAAGGCTGAGATGGGTCGAGGCTAAAAGCTTGAGACGGAGAGCAAGACGAAGACGAATCAATCGACTGATGAAGAAGAAGATTGTCGTTGGGGTTGAAAGGGAAACCACCGAGAAATCTGAAATCTTGCTGATTCTGCAACATTTGGAGATCTTGTGGATGTGGTGGGTTACTGAACCAATCACCTTCAAGCATAGGCTTGAAATGAGAAAGAGAAGCTCCACCATCTTCATGATTCCTACCCCACGAAGCTTCCTCGTTCTCTTCCTCCTGAATCCGCTCTCCGCCGCTTCCTCCGCCGCCTAACCAAACAGCACCGCCGTTTCCGTCGAGAACCATCGCAAAGTTGAGAGCTTTTAACCTGAATTTTGCAAAAAGTGTGAAAGAGCTTGAAGACAATTCTACATAGAAGAAAAAGTTTGAATTTGTTCAGAGACTAGATTATAAAAAAAGTGCATTAAAGTAGAATCACGAGGAATTCATGAGGTGGGCTAATCAGAAAAGAAGCGAAATCTGAAAAGAGGAGATTTGAGAGAGAGAGAATGATAGATTCAGAGCTTCAAATTGAAAAAATTGAAAAGAAAAAACCTAAATTTTGTATTTTTTAGGTAGTGGATTCAATTTTGGAAACAACCACCATAACTTTTTTTTTTCTTCTTTTCATTCAACACTTACCCCAGATTTCTCGTGACTCTTTTGCTTCTTCGTTACCGTCTCTCACCGTCACTACTCCATCTTTGCTAATTTGCTTATCTCTCTCTTTGTCACTGTCTCTCTGTTTATATAGAGAGAGTGTGCAAATAAAACTAATGAAGATGAGTCAGGTGTATTAGCAGAAACTAATGACGTCATCTTATGTTCTAATCCATGCAACGCGTGTCCTTCATGCACTTCTGTAACGGATATTATTACCTAATTATGAGCAAATTAATTAAACTAGCTCTTTTTAATGTCATTAACTCAAGTTTAATGTCACTAAATTAAATTTGATTCTATTAAATTATTTTTTCCAAAAAAAAAAAGAAAAAAAAGAATAACTAGAGTTTGAAATGAATGGTTCATCACAAGTTGGTCTTTATTCCTCCATCAGCGATTGTATATTCCCTATGCTTCATGAAAATTTGACTTTGTAAGTTTTACACACGTATTAAGTACTTGTCTTTTTCACCAAATTTTTTTGTGCATGTATCATATTTTTACACTAAATACTTCTAAATAATTATAAACGAATTCTACTACTCCCTCTGTTTCAAAATAAATGATGTTTTAGAGAATTTTTTTTGTTTCAAATTAGATGATGTTTTCAACTTTCAATACAAAATTAATTACATTTTTATTGTTTTTAATTATTTATATTTTGCATATTATTTTATGATTGGTTGAATTGTATTTAGGTAAATAATAAATGATGTTTTAGTTTAGAAAAAAACAAAAATTAATTGATTCCTTAATCTATGTGCCAGAATCTTAAACATCTTTTATTATGAAACAGAAGGAATACTAGTTTATTCTATTTAATATCCTTCGTTGATATCTCTTAAAGTTTACATTTTATTAACTTTAATTAACATAAAATCATAAGAATCGGACCAGGATTCAACTTCTACCTGTTGCCAACAACAACTTGGAAATCAAATCAAGCTTCATCATCACGATCCAACACTCTAAATTCATTTGGATCAATTTGACTGTATATAGGATCGTCATGATAAATGGAATCTCCGAAAATGCATTTGAATTGACTCTCTTCCCATTTTGTCAATTAAAAACAAATAAATATTGTTTATAATATGTAGATTCAAATTTGTAATTTATGTTTTCTAATATCCTATATATTAAAATACGAATACAAAATACTAAATAGCACTAAATTTATGTAAATGAAAGTAACGCGCATTAGACGGATATTCTTCTAGTATAGTTAAAGCCTAAAGGTTAAAAAAATACAAAGTAACTATGTTTTTTAACTTTTTTCTCAAACAAAAAAAAATGTTTTTTAACTGAACAAGAAACAACCATATATTTCAGACTTTTATTATTTAGTACTACATAAAGAGTGAACTCTACAATACGGTAAAACAAAAACCTTATAAAAACCTTATGTTCATTTCGATTTCCTTTTCGAGTAATAAAAACCTTATAAATAAACAAGACAGCTGTTAATAAATAACACAATTCATGTCCAATAAAAAAAAAATTAGACAATTCTTTCACAAGAACTTCCATCCGTGTTCATTACTAAATCATATGAAAGAAAGGATGGGAAGAGTGAAGAAAGATTCATTATATCATAGATGCATCGATGAGACAAATGAGCCCTGAAGATATGCACATGAAGATGGAAGAAATTTGCTTGCATTTGTAAGTAACTCTACCAACTCCTCTCCTTGTCCCTTCAACATGTAAACTTCTTCATCAATCTTCTTCACCAGTGAGCTGTTGCAATCTGAAAACAGAACCTTCACAATAGGGCTTAACTCTACTGTGGATTCTGGTTCATCTAGGCTCCAGCAAAGACCAGTTGAGGACCAAGAGTTTGGATTCAGGATAACGATCTGGAACAGAGAGGATTTGGTTGTCAAATCTTTGACCAACACATGAAATGATAACTCTTCTTTGGCGCATTCCACTAGCTGATTGGTAAACATTCTTTCCAATGTGTATTTCCTGAAAACATCAGAGGATTCGCCAGTCGCCGATGATGTGGAAATATAGCATTTGAAGAGTCTAACTCCACCATCTATGGGTTTATCGTTGCTCCCGCCACCAGAAGGATAGGCTCCAAGAGGAGATGAACATTCTGGACAAGCGAATTCAATCCACTCGACATTCTTCGACACATTCGATGCTTTTGCCATAAAAACATCCTCAAGAAACCCATCTAGAAGAAACTTCTTATCAAGTGTAAGTTGCTGGTCCAACCGAAAACTCTCACTAGACCCAGGTGAGTCATGTACACAACATTCAGGCATTGATGCCTTATCTATACAACGCAACATCGAGTCATCTACTTGACCACAAGCAAGTCCATGAAAACTCTCACCTCCATTCCCATGTCTATCAACAATTCCTTCACTTCTTCTAGAACCCGGTTCAACTCCACCAAGATCACAGCTCAGAGCTAAACTTGACTCAAATCGGTCTTCGATTCCAGTTTTATCAGACAAGATACACTCTATGAGGTCATCCTTGCTAAGCAAAACAGTTGTAGCACTAAGCAAACACAAGCCACTAGAGCATGTATACGAGTTTGTGTACTTAGCTACCATTTTCTCACTAATCCCTCCAAATGAACAACAGCAATTACCAAACCAGTTATCAGCTGATTCTCGCCAATTAATAGACGGCATTTCTGAGAAATCGAAAAGGACTTTCTTTGTTAACCTAGTTGAGCAATTTCTACAGTATAGATGAACTCCTCCCATTGATGACAGAGTCTTCAGATCATAGTCCATCACTAATGGCGCTGATTTTTCTCTTTTTCCAAGAGAATCAGTCACCAAATTGAAGTCAGAGACTAAAGGATGATCGACGGGGAGTAACAGAACAAGCCTAACCTCAATGTGATCGTCCAAAGCTCTGAAATTCACAGGGGATTCAGCATCGAGCAAAACCCTAGGAACAGGAACACGAAGAGACACAACCTCTTCTCTTCCGTTTTCTCTACTCGTGGCTTCATCATCTTCGTCATCGATCCAAGTGACGAGAAGCTGAGATTTCCCGAGGATAATAGATACATCGAGATTCTTGCAGTGGATCTTAGGATTAGTTTTAGAATCGAAAAGAAAAAGACGAAGATTCGGAGAATGAGACTGAGCTTCCCATGTGTACCGCCATTTCTTCTGGGTTTTAGGGTTTTGCTCCATGGAAATTGCTCTGTTTCGAATTTTCCCATTAATAATTTTGGTTTTCCCTTTAAAGTATTTACGATTATCTGTATGGGCTTAACAAGATTAGCCCAGGAATAATATGTATTTGGGCCTATAGAAGCCTTAGACGGATCAGTTACGGCCATGATGGGTCAAAATCACGTGCACCCACGTGAGAAAAAGAGAGAGAGAGAGAGATACTGTTGCTGTAGTAAAGGGAGACAGAGTAATAGAGCTCGTGATCTCTTTTGCTTTGTCTACAGTCTGTCTCCTTACTCCTTCCATAAGCAAGATGACAAAACAAAAGGAGTTTTGATTTCTGTTCGATTTTTATTAAAAATTAGTACTAGTTACCTAATAATTTTACACTGATTAGTTATCTTAATCGTAATTAAAAATCAGGGATAAAGAGGGGTTTGAGTTGTGGAGCAGTAAAGCCTGCGAAAACGGTGTCGTTATTGTCTTTATTGTCCCTTGAAATCTAGACAAGCTCTTCATTTTATTGCATGATTAAAAGTTTAAAACCTACCCAACCCAAGTTAGTGGCCACTAACATGAATTCTTTTTCTTATTTTAAGCCTTTTTATCTTTCGGTTTTTGGTCAACCACTTTTCTGTGATTTTAGCTTTTTGAGAATCTCTGTCTTATCCAAGATTCTCTCCTCTTCTTTTTTCTCTTTTAAATCCTTTTGAAAATAATAATAATTTATCCACTCGATGGGTTTTTAAGTACATTGGTTGAATGAATCGATGGAGTTAGTACACCATTATTTGGGTAAAATTCTGATTGACTGAGTTTTCTGATCACATTATGCGTAAATGCTATAGCATTCTGTCAATTCTAATTTAAGCCTTACATTGAGAAAAAAAAACTGTGTCAATTCTAATATAATAGTATGATCAACACAAATTCCATTTATTTATTGTCATTTGATTTAAAGATAAAATACAATGAAACTTTACAAATTAAAATCTACTTATTCCTTCAAAATCATATTTATAAACATGCATCTAGCTTAGCTATGTGTGGAAAGTGGAATGACACTTTACGTTTAACCATTTAACAATATAAAAGAATAATAAAAAGAAACAAAAAAAAAATATTTTAATAAAATGGGATCTTGATAGATATACTCTAAACTTCTCACAACCTTTTGTCTCGTTGTTTCCCATGATAAAAAGCTTAAGCCTCTCGCACCAAAAATATCTCAAATTCACGTTCATATAGTGATTAAGTAGAGGAAGAAGAGAAATGCTGAGGTCATTCACAAGGTAAAACACTCACAAGACATGCTTATAATCTATTCTTGATTGTCTCCATTTCAATTTTCTTCTCCGTGGCTTCTCTTTGCAGAAACTTCAAACTCATTGCACCAAATGGTTTGATCTGCAAGCCAAGTATCTCTACTCTCCTCTATTCAACTTCTTCAAGGTTGATTCTGTATATATAGAATAGAAATGTTCTTTTGATATATTAACGAGGTTCAATCTCCTAATATGAATTGACTAAATCACGCAAAAATTCTCTAACTCTTTTACTTCACATATATTAGGAAGTTAGAAGGCAGAGTCGCGGTCATAACCGGCGGTGCAAGCGGCCTAGGGAAGGCCACAGCGGAGGAATTTGTAAGCCAAGGTGCTCAAGTAATTATTGTAGACATAGACGAGGAGGCTGGTCATATGGTCGCGGCCGAACTTGGTTCAGCCGCACGTTTCATTAGATGTGATGTCACTGTGGAGGAACAAGTTGCTAAGGCCGTGGATACCGTCGTGGATCGCCATGGGAAGCTCGATGTAATGCTCAATAGCGCCGGAATATCATGTAAGAAATATATAAATAATTTGAATATTTTTAAATTTTATTTATATAATACATCAGAATATGCAAAATATATTTTTGTGATGGATTCTTAGAAACAAATCCACCATTTTTTTTTTTGAAAAAAATCAAATCCACCATTTTTACGATATAATAGCCGAGAAGGCGAGAACAATGTTTTATAGACGCGGTATATTACAATTTTACAAAGTCCAATATTCCATAAATTAAGCACCTCTTTGATCTACACTATATTCGTTTGATACATTTATTACATACACAAATACAAAATACCAAACATATCAGATCATGAAAATTGGATTATTATTTTTTGGGTTAATATTTAATAAATCTTGGATATTTACACATCCTTCTCGTTACGAGGAAAGTTATTAATCAAACATTACTTTTTATAATTTATATGAATTGCTCATGTATGTTCATATACAATGCAGGCTCCATATCACCACCAAGCATAGCAGATCTAGACATGGACATTTATGACAAAGTCATGCGTCTCAACGTGCGCGGCACAGTCTTAGGCATAAAGCACGCGGCTCGAGCCATGATCCCCGCTGGCTCGGGATCCATCCTTTGCCTCTCTAGCATCAGCGGCTTGATGGGCGGTCTAGGCCCACACGCATACTCGATCTCTAAATTCACAATCCCGGGTGTGGTCAAGACCGTCGCTAGCGAGCTGTGCAAGCACGGCTTAAGAATCAATTGTATATCGCCCGCGAGCATCCCAACGCCTCTAACGCTAAGGATGTTTCGAGAGGTCTTTGCGGGTCACAACATTCCAGAGGAACAGCTTTTGGCGATTGTGAACGCTACGGGAGACTTGAAGGGAGAGAAGTGTGAAGAGAGAGATGTGGCTAAAGCGGCTTTGTTTTTGGCATCGGATGATGCTAAGTTTGTGACGGGGCATAACCTTGTTGTTGATGGTGGATTTACTTGTTTCAAGTCTCTTAATCTCCCTTTACCTTAATATTCAAGCTAATGGAAGTCTATTACTCCCTCTGTTTCATATTAAGTGATGTTTAAGCCAATTTTTTTTGTTTCATTTTAAGTGATGTTTTATATTATCTAGGCAAAATTAAATTATCTTAAAGAAAATTTGACCAATAGTATTTTATAATCCTTTTTATCATTGGTTAAATTGTTTTTAATGAACCAATAAATGATGTTTTTTTATAGAAAAAAACAAAAAATTTATTAAATTTCTGTTTTTCTTAATTTGTGTGAGTATTAGTATTCCAATATATTGTTAATTAAGAGTGTTTTGGGCTAGCTATTGATATGGTTGGGAATTGGGATTATGAAATAGCTTTCCTTTGGAGTTTGGTAATCTATACGATTTGCTATAACTCTTTTATGGTGAAAAAAAGAAAAATTTCCTAATTGAAACTAAAATTAAGTCATATCGAGATTGGATGTTTACTCTCCCTTTCTATTAGACATATCATTAATTTATTTTACCGCATGAACATCTTTCTTAGTAGTGAATCTTAATTTGGGGGGAAAAAATCACTGATGCTTCAGCTTATGGTGATGTGACCAACTGACCAGGGAGATGCATCAACAATTGTTAATATTAATATATCTTTGTAATAGTGACGTTAGAGTTGAGTCTCGTGGCTCCCACCCACCACCTAGCAAGCTCTTCTATCTTTTTATATGATTCATCAATTACGTCATCTAGATAGAGCCAATACAAGTGGCGAAACAAAAAAAAAAAAAGATAGAGCCAATACAAGAAACTCATAACATCTCAAAGAAGCAGTCATCCATGGCGGCCGTAATGATCAGATCCATCGCCAGGTAAAACTAAGATCATCTCTCAACCACTAATTACTATGTTGTTTCAATCATTTTAGTTACATCAGCTTATTTTTTATTTATTCCTATTTTTTGTTATACTAAAAGTTTAAAATCAGCATAATTTCAGTTTCTTTCTTTTGCTAGAACCTTTAAGCGGCCAGCTGCCGCAGCCTCAGCCGCTTACTCGACAGGTAGTGGCGACGGTTGTACTTGTACCAGGCAAGTTCCTTCCTCTCTGTCTCATTTCTGATTTTCCACCGACCAAATCGATCTATAATTTTTAAAATTCACATTTGAATGGAAATCAAAGAACATCAAATTGATAAAAATCTAATTCAGTGGGTCTTGATAAATTGATAGTAAAGTCAACTCTTTTTTTTTTTGGTTTAAAGTAAAGTCAACTTAGTTCGATAGATTATGCATTCTTTTTTTTTGGTTGAATCTTGATATGATATTTTCGATGACACATACAAATCATTCATAAATATTTTTATTGTTATAACATTAATGTTATGCAGCAAGAAGCTAGTTGGTAAAGTAGCTCTCATAACCGGCGGTGCAAGCGGGCTAGGTAAAGCCACCGCCGGAGAGTTTCTCCGGCTCGGTGCCCGAGTGGTGATCGCCGACTTAGATGCGGAAAGCGGGATCAAAGCCGCTAAAGAGCTAGGTTCGGCGGCAGAGTTCGTGCGCTGCGACGTGACGGTGGAGGAGGATGTGGCCGGAGCAGTGGAAATGACGGTGGAGCGGCATGGGAAGCTAGACGTGATGTATAACAATGCTGGGATTGTGGGACCCATTACTCCGGCGAGCATATCGGAGCTTGATATGACGGAGTTCGAGAAAGTGATGAGGATTAACGTTATTGCCGTTGTCTCCGGCATTAAACACGCCGCCAAGGTTATGATTCCGGCTGGATCGGGATGTATTTTGTGCACTTCAAGCGTAGCAGGTATTAATATTTAAACAATTGGATTATTTAGAAATATCATAGCTTTAATATTTAGAAAATTATTGATCAAATTGAAGAGTTTTAGATGGTAATAACTTTTTTTGTTGTAGAACTGCAGAAAAAACTAGTATATGTGGTAAATCTATAAGATTAGATAGTATGAGTTTAAACACAAAAATACTCGATTAATGATTCTGATTGATAGTTTTGGTTGGATCGTTTATATCTCACACACATATACTAAGTTTAAATATGGACTATAGTACGTACTGGGATCACTAACATAAACTAATACTAGATTATAAACTCCGGTTGGTTATGATTGGTAACTTATGAAAACATAATTATGTGAAACGAATCTCGATTTATGTTGTAGTCATTTCATGATATTATTAATGATCTTCACATCTCATTTCACTACACATAGTTTTGTTTTTTTCTTACGATAATATGACGCGTAGCTTATCAGTGTTTAAGACATGTCTAAAGATAGTTTTAATCTTGAATGCTGACTTTTTTTTTGTTATCCATCAAATCAAATAACGCAGGCGTGATTGGAGGGTTGGCCCCACATTCATACACAATCTCAAAATTCACAATCCCCGGGATCGTGAAATCGGCGGCGAGCGAGCTCTGCGAACACGGCGTGCGTATCAACTGTATCTCACCGGGTACGGTGGCGACGCCGCTCACTCTCCGTTACCTTCGGAAAGTGTTTCCGACGGTGACGGAGGAGAAGCTCCGTGAGACAGTAAGAGGGATGGGTGAGTTGAAAGGAGCCGAGTGTGAAGAAGCTGACGTGGCTAAAGCTGCTCTGTATTTGGCCTCCGAAGACGGTAAATACGTTACCGGCCATAACTTGGTCGTAGACGGTGGCATGACTGCTTTCAAAATCGCTGGTTTTCCTTTTCCTTCGGATTCATGATTTAATGATTTGTAAGTTGTAGATATAAATAACTCGTTTTAACCACACAAGAAAAATAACTATAACTAAGTCGTATTCAAGATTTGATTTCAAAACCAGATTTTAAGATTCACAAAATTGTGGCAGTGTGCGTTTTTAATTAGCCAAAGCAAAGCCAAAGACAATGGTTCGTGATAGGCCTGGGCGAAATACCCGAAACCGAAAGAACCGAACCGAATCCGACCCGAAAAAATGGTACCGAATCCGAACCGAAATTGATAAAATATCCGAACGGATCCTAGATTCGTATATCCGAAGAACCGGAACCGAATCCGATTCGAACCGTGAACCGAATGGATATCCGAAAATATCCGAAATACAATAATAAACCCAAAAAATTAATTATATTTAGAATTGATATAACCAAATTATCTAAAATAATAATTATAAACTTGAATATATCAGTTATTTTTAGATTAAAATATCCAAAATAATTAAAATATATAAAAATTATTAGTTATATTTGTTAAAACTTAACCAAATTTTATTTAAATTTAATAAAATTTTTAATTTTCTAATAATTTTGGGTACCCGGATCCGACCCGAACTCGAATGGTACCGAACCCGAAATTTTAAAATACCCGATCGGTACCAAATTTTCTAAAACCGAAATACCCGAAACCCGAAAGATCAGACCCGAACCCGAACCGAATATCCGAACGCCCAGCCCTAGTTCGTGACTTCGTGTTAGGTGAGCCATTAAATGAAAACTTGAAATCAAAGTTTATTTGATTCGGTTTTGGTTTGGATTCGATTTCTTGTCTAAACATATAAAACTAAGAAAATTCAGTTTGTTTTTTTATCAAAAAAAAAAAACGAAAACCAAATACGAACTGAACCGCATAGAAATTGATCCATGGTTCTACATTGGTTACTATCTTTCTATAACCAAAAAAACCAAACCAAACGAAACCCGAGTTCAACACCCTTCATTTTACCGGTTTAGAGTGATATAGCTTGGGCCAGGTCCGAGATTTAAATCCTCTGGCTTACGCGGAGGATTTGCTTTGGTTGATAGCTAGATCTGAAAGTCGTTATTTTTCTCACTTGTGGGAGCCCTCCCATGTGATGTGATCGGTTTAAGCTAAACAAAAAGGAAAAGCTTTCGCTTCTTTCATTTCTCGAGCTCTTTGACAAAGAAGATGGGGTCGTCACAGTCTGCGCAAGTGGGAGACGATGAAGAAGAAGAGGAAACTGATGGTGAAGAAGAAGAAGATGATGAGGAACATGATACTGGCGGATCGAATATAAGAGAGTTGGACAATCTCCTGGTGAAGAAGGTTCTCGAGCAAGAGCCTGAGATGTTACCGTGTCACGCTTCAGCTTCGCCGCTTTCCCCACAGCTATCATCTCTCGGAACTCCACGGATTGGACCTTCCATTAAGGTCTGGGATCCTTACAACGTCCTCGCGCCGCCTCCTCCTATCTTCTCCCAAATCGCATCTGGGGACGAAGACCGCGCCGTGACGGAGGTTTATCTCATCAGCCACGGAGAGTGCGATCTCAATCTAAGGCCTGATCTGGTTGGAGGAAGATGCCACGTCGCCGCGCTCACCGCCAACGGCAAACGCCAGGCTAGGGCTCTTACCGTTTTCTTTAAATCTCAGGGGGTTCGATTCAGCTCTGTTTACTCGTCGCCTCTGGATCGAGCTAGATCCATGGCCGTTTCGGTTTGCCAGGTAATCTTCTCAGTCTCTTCTATTGGATCTAAGTTTTAACAAGATCTAAAGGCTGTGTGTATATTCTACAATGGAAAACTAACTGTACAATGTTGCCTATTTTGTGTGAGATTCGAACTTTAATCTGAGAAATTTCTATTGGGAGGATTTAGATGATAGAGTTAATTGGCTAATGCTGGAGAAACTATACCAACAGGATTCCATTGAAACCTTGAATATGAAAGAGTGAGAAATGATGTTATGCAAGTAAACTAAATACAAAGCGTAGCCTCTTTAGCACTGTTTCTGGCTCTGTGTTTTGTGAAACTCTTCTTCAGTGTCACTTCGTTTCAGTTTGGCTCTCTGGTTCTACCAAACGTTGTACCTCTTAGTTTCTTACTGCTCCTAGTGGTGGTTTGTTTGAAACTAATACTTTAGTTAATGATGTGAGCTTATCTTATCCATGGTTGTGTGCTGAAAGAGCTTAGTATATCTTAAGATGATAAGCGTTCAGCTTCATGCACTTGCATAAAACAATGGATCTTCTAGTGAAGGATTGAGTTTGAAGTGGTTACAGAATTAGACTTTGCCTTGACGCATTTTGTTTTTGCAGGAAATGAGTTTTCCAGAGGAGCACGTACAGTCCTCGGATGCCCTTATAGAGATGAGTTTGGGAGATTGGGAGAGTTGCAATCAATCAGAGATTTATACACCTGAAACTTTGAGCTTAATTGAAAGATGCCAGCCTGATTTCACGGCCCCATCTGGAGAATCACTCAGGCAAGTAGAATTCCGAATGGTTCAGTTTCTAAACGGGACAGTCTCAGGACTTACAGAGAAGCTCAGGTCAGATTTTTCTTCCACCACACATCACAATGAAGCCCATGAGCGTGATGGTTCTTCACTTCCCTCGGCCAACTGGGACTTGCTTCACAAGCATCGTCCCAGTCTTACAAGGAAGAAATCTGGTAAAAGCAGGCTTCAAGTGATGACCAATCACGAGCCTGACGATGAAATATCCCCAAGGGAAGAAGTTAATCATAATCAAAATGACCTAAGTGATTCCTCTTCCTTAATCTCAAATTGCATTGGGGTTTTCACACATTCGTTGCCCATAAAATGTCTTCTGACCGGAATCCTCGGGTGCAGTTCGGTAATGACTCATAAGATCTGTGTAGAGGACTCTTCAGTGACTGTGTTACAGCATTCGTGGAGAAATGGGTGGCAGATCAAACGAATGAATGATACTGCTCATCTTAGATTGTTGTAGCTTGAAATTTTATTTACGGGTAATTATTTATTTCCACAGAAATGGGATTTTCCTATATATTCCATGAATCTGCAGAAAATCAAGAACAAAGGTTTTGCAGATGATGAAATGCCACGGCCTCTTTGTAATGTTTGTTTGGGAAAGAGGATTCACTTATTTTGATATTTGTCCTTGTTTTTATTTTGGTTGATTCTAAGCTTTACAAAAAATTGATGTCATGCATTTTGTATGGCTTTGTTTCTTCCGCAATTGGTTTTTGTAATATGTAATTGTAACCGTTAGATTAGGGTTATAAATTAAACTAAATTATTAATGAATTCTGCTACTTAAGAATGAAATTAGGCGAAAATGAATCGAGACAAAAAGAATGAATGAAGGTTCCGAGTAAAAAGGCTCTGTTGTCCTCTGTCTCTCGTCTTCTCCACACGGAGAGATACACAGACAGACAAAACCTAACGACTTTGTTCAACAGATATGTCGACAAGACAGATGTCTTCTCATGGAACTCTGTCATTGCCGACCTCGCTCGTAGCGGCGATTCTGCTGAAGCTCTTCGCGCTTTTTCCTCCATGCGAAAACTCTCTCTCTACCCTACTCGCTCTAGCTTTCCTTGCGCCATCAAAGCATGTTCGTCTCTTCTTGATATTTTCTCCGGCAAGCAGACCCATCAGCAAGCGTTCGTCTTCGGTTATCAATCCGACATCTTCGTGTCTTCTGCTTTGATAGTTATGTACTCCACTTGTGGCCAACTCGAGGATGCACGGAAGGTGTTCGACGAAATTCCCAACAGAAATATTGTCTCTTGGACGTCAATGATACGAGGGTATGACCTTAACGGTAATGCCCTTGACGCCGTCTCTCTTTTCAAGGATTTATTGGTCGAAGAAAATGGTAGTGGTGCTTGTGGAGATCATGAAGATGACGCTGCAATGTTCCTCGATTCTATGGGTATGGTTTCAGTCATCTCTGCTTGTTCTCGTGTTGCTGCTAAGGGTTTAACAGAATCAATTCACAGCTTTGTGATAAAGAGAGGGTTTGATAGAGGAGTGAGTGTTGGTAATACTCTCTTGGATGCTTATGCCAAGGGCGGGGAAGGAGGCGTGGCTGTGGCGACAAAAATCTTTGATCATATTGTGGATAAGGATCGTGTTTCGTATAATTCGATCATGAGTGTGTATTCTCAGAATGGAATGTCTAATGAGGCTTTTGAAGTTTTCCGCAGACTGGTAAAGGATAAAGTTGTGACCTTTAACTCCATTACACTGTCTACTGTATTGTTGGCTGTTTCGCATTCAGGTGCTCTGCGTATTGGGAAGTGTATACATGATCAGGTGAATTGTTTTGCAATCCCAGTTTTGGCTTTTTCTTCTCGTAATTGAAAAGTTGTGTCTAATTTGCAAAGACCTAATGTGCCTATGCAGGTGATTAGGATGGGTCTTGAGGATGATGTGATAGTGGGGACGTCGATAATTGGTATGTATTGCAAATGCGGAAGAGTTGAGACAGCGAGAAAAGCATTTGATCGAATGAAAAACAAGAATGTTAGGTCGTGGACCGCCATGATTGCTGGATATGGAATGCACGGCCACGCGGCCAAAGCGTTAGAGTTATTCCCTGCTATGATCGATTCAGGGGTTAGGCCAAATTACATTACTTTTGTATCAGTATTAGCTGCTTGCAGTCACGCGGGGCTTCATGTCGAAGGATGGCGTTGGTTTAACGCGATGAAGGCAAGATTCGGCGTGGAACCGGGTTTAGAACACTACGGTTGTATGGTTGATCTTCTAGGTCGAGCCGGGGATCTTAAAAAGGCTTATGATTTGATACAGACAATGAAGATGAAGCCGGACTCCATCATCTGGAGCTCACTTCTTGCTGCTTGTAGAATTCACAAGAACGTGGAGCTCGCTGAGATATCCGTGTCACGATTGTTCGAATTGGATCCCTCGAATTGCGGTTATTACATGCTGCTTTCGCATATCTACGCTGATGCGGGGCGTTGGAAAGACGTCGAGAGGGTGAGGATGGTTATGAAGAGTCGTGGATTGGTGAAACCGCCGGGATTTAGTCTACTTGAGTTGAACGGCGAGGTTCATGTGTTCTTGATCGGAGACGAAGAGCATCCTCAGCGAGAAAAGATTTACGGGTTTTTAGCGGAATTGAACAGGAAGCTGTTAGAGGCAGGTTACGTGTCGAATACGGCATCGGTGTGTCATGATGTTGATGAGGAAGAGAAAGAGATGACACTGAGCGTCCACAGCGAGAGACTAGCGGTTGCGTTTGCGATCATGAACACGGTGCCTGGCTCGACGGTTAATGTGGTTAAGAATCTGAGAGTTTGCAGCGATTGTCACAATGTGATCAAGTTGATTTCGAAGATTGTTGATAGAGAGTTTGTGGTTAGAGACGCGAAGCGGTTTCACCATTTCAAAAATGGGTTCTGTTCGTGTGGAGATTACTGGTGATTAAATCATTTATCATAATTTCATAATCGATATTACAAGTTCCTTGGATTTCTAATTAGGTGATTTTTTGTCTCGTGCTTATCAATTCTGTCTAATCGGATTTATATCTCTCTTCTGTTTAAGAAAATAGTAAAACGATTTTGCAAATCTATCGGATTTGTTAATCTATAAATATATTTATGGATCTTTAGCTACAAAAGAGGAAAATCGTAGGTTTTAACTTTGCGTCATTTTATTTGTGAAATTGTGGGTCGAAGCTGAGTGGAAGATATATGCAGTGGCACTAACATGAGAAGCACACGCGCGCAAGAGTTTCCGATTCGAGCGATTTGCCAAACAAAAACTGTCGAATACAATTTGGGGATCGTGGCAGCCACGCGCATGAATGCGCTCACGACTTGACACGCGTCCACTCACAAATGATCACAACTCTTTTTATGACAGCTAATCCCAAACTTGGCAATGGCGTTCATTATTATTGGAAATTTTTTAAATTAATACGCCACACAAAATCATACCAAGATGCGACCAACATAATTGTTAGGATCTCCATTTCGGACGGAAATAATAGGTAACAAATCCTAAACATGTAATTTAGGTATTGGAAATTATCAAATTTGAAGTATTGGTAACGGAATGGATTCGAAAAATTCGAATAATTAAAATTATTATCCAAACATTTACAATTTGGATACATGTCAAACTTCAAACGAATATTTCGAATAATATGAATAGTTTTATAATTTAAAACGGGTTATTTGAAAACCCCATTTTATATTCATTTTCATATGTTGGAGTAAACTAAATTATTCCCAACATATAATAATCTAAACTAGAATGTAAATTTGAGACTGATGCAGATCGACACGAAGTTTTTTATCCCGAAATAGACAATTTACTTCATATTTAAAGAGTGTGTGTGTGTATATTATGCAACGAGCCACATGAACGTAACAGCACCACTCCAATTATATGGTCAATAAACATTGATAAAATCCAAAATTGAAGCAGATGAGTTACCTTCAGAAGATCATCACCATGAGCTAGTAGAAAACCATACCGGTAAGGCATTATTAACCTCTGGTTATCAAACCGAAGATACTTTTTAAGTTTATCGTAAACAACCCCGGAACTTCGCTAAAATTTACAAAATAACTATTTTTTTTTGTTTTTGTTAAATGGTATTCAAATTTAAATGCAAATTAGATGAAAATAACTAATTTTGTTTTAGCTTTTGTAAAACCCTGAATTTGTTTTGTCTTCAAAAAAAAAAAAAACCTCAACGAAAGAACTCGTTGACGTCGTGACTTGTTCCTGAGCTAACAAAACTCAAGAGATTTTTGTAGATTTGGACCCCAAAAAAAAAAAAAAGTTCATTTTACTAACCCATTTGTTTCATAGTTGGTAACTTGGTATGCCTTATGGGAACTGTTGTACATATTTGTTCTTCTGCATTCGGTTCATACATTTAATATAAAATTGTTCACATTTCGTGATAAATGTAAAAAAATCATTCGTTTATGGTAAATTAATTGTCAACCACATTTATTTATAGAAATTAGATTTAATCTGATTTCAAAGCACCAGTTCTTATATATATATATATATATCTTATATAATATTTTAAGGTTTCCTAAAACTCAAATCATGAGAAGGTGACAAGTGTCCTTTATTTTATTAAAATTTGCATTTAATCCTCTAACATCTTAAGTTCTCACTAAACATAAAATATAAAAATAGCCAAAACAACAAGGCCAATAAAATACAAAATCTCAACCCAATTTTATATTTTTAGCATTACATAAACTATGTTTTATATTTGATCATTAAACCAAAATTAGTATTAACTTTTTTCTTATATAATATTTTAAGATTCTTTCAAACTCATGTCACGTGAAGCTACCATATATCATTTATTTTATCAAAATTTGTATTTAATCCTCTAATATATTAAAATCTTCACTAATCATAATTTATGAGAAATAGCCAAAACAACAAGATCCACTAAAATACAAAATCTCAATTCAAATTTATCAATTTTAGCATTACATAAACTATATTTTAAAATTGATTATTAAAACAAAATTAGTATTAACTTTCTATTACTTTACATTTTTTTATCACCATAGTCTCTAAAAAATTATCATGTGTCATCTATTTTTTTAACTGCCAGGTCATCAGAAACTGCGAGATGTCCTCTTAATATCTGTTAACATAAGCAAAATAGAAGTTTTATATTAAAAACATTAAAATCAAAGAAACTACAAATCATAACCCAATTATATCAATTTTAAAACTAAATCTACTATAACATAATAAAGTTATCACTAATTCAAATTATGAGAAGCTGCCAAGTGTCATCTTATTATTCGTTAACAAAACTTAAACAAACTATCTATTATTTCACTAAAATTTGTATTTAGTTATTCAATTATATTTTTAAGATCATCAAAACATGATTCAATATCATTCCTCTTTCAATTAAATAGATCTTCTTACATTTCATTTTTTTTCTATTACTTAAAATTCATTAGAACTTTGGAATTTAGGTTTAACGTGATACTAAACTATATAATCATGATTATCTCATTTTATAATCTTTGTAGCAAATTTTAAAAAAACTCAAATTAATTAAAAATATTAACAATAGTCTAATGGTAATAAAACTAATTATCTATTGACCGATTTTG
>OVAY01001484.1:0-28750 GCA_900406395.1 Kernera saxatilis | reverse complement strand
AATTTTTAATATTATTAATCAAATAATATATATAAAAAAAAAAAATAATTTGCGGATATCCATGAACCCGTTATTCTAAATATCTAAACCCGCATCCGCCCAGCTTCTATATGCTTTGATCCGTATTCATCCTGCTTATTTGATTTTTGAAAATTGTTCGACCCCGCACCCCGCGCCGCGCGGGGTTGAACCCGCGGATGATAACTCATATTGACAAGGAAAAGAGCAAATTAAAGTATATTTATTGTCCCTTTCAATAATTTAGTAGAAGATTCGACATATTTGTTGAAATCAAGGTTTAAGTTTCATCCAATACATTTTTCATTTTAGCTACTATCAAAGCTTTAAAAAAAAAAAAAAAAAAAAAGAGTTCTGCTGTAACCGCGAAGTAGCAAATTCTGAGACGACATTTTTTGCTCAATGTTTCAGTAGATCTGGTTCATGATCATATAATTCAAAGTTACGAATTTATCATATTCACCCATACTTAGCAGACAAACAATACCTAATGAATTCATGATTTCACATTTATTTTTTTTGAATAAAAAAAAGCAAGGAAATATATGAGGAAGAAAAGAACGAGTCGTGGAGGTATTCATCACTCATCAGTATTCTCGTGAATGGTCCTCATCGCACCCGATCACGTCGGTTCCACAATCCCTTCCTATATTAAAGGACTTGTCTCTCCTCCTCATAATCTCAAGCTTCTCAATATTAATTAGTGACATTCATAAAAGATCAAACCACACACTTACTTACTTTTCCATCCATTTCTCTCACTCTTATTGTTGTGTGATCGATTATGGGAAAGGTTCTTGAGAAGGAGGCGTTCGGATTGGCCGCGAAAGACAATTCCGGACTTCTCTCGCCTTTCCGTTTCTCTAGAAGGTTTCAATTTTTTTCTAAACAAATTAATCTCTTATCAATTAATACAATTTGTTTTGTTTTAGTGAAGATAAGTTTTGGTGGAATTAATTGTGTAGGAAGACTGGAGAGAAGGATGTTAGGTTCAAAGTGTTGTTCTGTGGAATTTGTCACACTGATTTGCATATGATCAAGAATGATTGGGGGATATCTACTTACCCTCTCGTCCCCGGGTAATACTTACATTTAAATTTCTATTATTTATAACTAGTCAGGGGCGGAATTACTAATAAGGTAAGGGGACTAAAAATATTAATTTCTTTGTTAATTACATCAAGTTTCTTTAAATGAACCCTTAATAATTTTATGTTTGACCCCATTGACCCCGGTAAAACATAATTCTGGATCCACCACTGTAACTAGTTATATAGCCAAATATATTCAGAATATATTATTATAGTATCTAGCAACCTGTAATGATGTTTTTAGTGAAAAAACGATGTATCAAAACTATTTCTAAGAACTATTGGATTAGGTCATGAGCAAATTTAGTGTGTAACACATGTTGATTTTTATAACTGTTGTTGTAAGATTAAAATCCGAAAACTATAATAAATCCACAAAAAT
This sequence comes from Kernera saxatilis, assembly GCA_900406395.1. Classification (NCBI taxonomy): domain Eukaryota; kingdom Viridiplantae; phylum Streptophyta; class Magnoliopsida; order Brassicales; family Brassicaceae; genus Kernera; species Kernera saxatilis. The sequence continues at coordinate 27,259 of OVAY01001484.1, read as the reverse complement.
ATCATCAATATTTTTGTTGTTGTGGGATGGTACATGTTAATTTTGTTAAGTATAATTACGAAAATGATTTAAATATTGGAAAAACTGTACCTTTTGTAACAACAAGAAAATGAATATTGCTAGACTTTTATGGAGACCGATTCTTGTTGACTTTTTATAATACGGCAATTTTAAGCCTTAAAGTGGGGAGCATACAATTTGGAGATTTTGTTTATTCATTCCCACTTTATAGCGTAATATTTGGTTGGTCAAGAAATAAACCAGGAAAAATACACCAAGAAATATTAAGAGAAGTCCTAGAAATTATAGACAAAAGATCCACGATCGATAAGCTTTCTCTGGCTCCTATTTTATCTCTAACCTTATTACTAAGAGATCCGTCGCATTAAATTATGTTTATTTGTATTTTAGTTCCACCTAATAAATTGGAGTTAATCTCAACCACGGCCGGTTGATTATTTTGAATAATTCCAATAGAATGATTTTTCTACTCTAAAGATGATATTAAATTCGAAAACTGTTTTAACAAAAAAAACCGAAAATTGAGTTTGTTTTTTTTTTTTTTTTCAGGCATGAGATCGTTGGCGTGGTGACTGAAGTCGGAACCAAAGTGACTAAATTCAAAACCGGAGACAAAGTCGGAGTCGGGTGCATGGTCGGCTCGTGCGGGTCATGTGACAGTTGTACCGAAGGTCTCGAGAACTACTGTCCAAAAATGATCCAAACGTACGGATTCAAGTATTACGACGACACAATAACCTACGGTGGTTACTCCGACAACATGGTTTGCGACGAAGGTTTCATCATCCGTATTCCCGATAATCTCCCATTGGACGCTGCTGCGCCGCTACTATGCGCGGGGATCACGGTCTACTCCCCGCTTAAGTATCACGGGCTCGACAAGCCCGGTATGCACATTGGTGTGGTGGGACTAGGCGGTTTGGGTCATGTAGCAGTGAAATTTGCTAAGGCTATGGGTACTAAGGTTACGGTTATTAGTACTTCGGATGGTAAGAGAGACGAGGCGATTAATCGGCTTGGTGCGGATCTGTTCTTGGTGAGCCGTGACCCTAAACAGATTAAGGGTGCAATGGGGACTATGGATGGTATCATCAATACCGTATCTGCGACTCATTCGCTTCTTCCGTTGCTCGGTTTGCTGAAGCATAAGGGTAAACTTGTTATGGTTGGTGCACCGGAGAAGCCACTCGAGCTCCCGGTCATGCCTCTCATCTTTGGTAAGCCTATTTGTCTTTGTTTTAACCACTAAATTTGTAGTGTCTAGTCACATTGAAATTAAGATTGTTAATTTGAGGTTGTTAATTAAATTTATTTGTGAATATATAGAGAGGAAGATGGTAATGGGAAGTATGATAGGAGGGATCAAAGAGACTCAGGAGATGGTTGATATGGCCGGAAAACACAACATCACGGCCGATATTGAGCTTATTTCTGCGGATTATGTCAACACTGCCATGGAACGACTCGAGAAGGCCGACGTTAGGTACCGATTTGTGATTGATGTTGCCAACACATTGAAGCCTACTCCTTAATTAGAAATCTTAAGAATTGAAGTTCCCCAATGATTTTTTCTTGTTTGGTTTGTTGTAATAAGTTTCGTGTTGTTTCTTGAGGAGGTTGTGTGGCTATGTGGTATGCTTTAATCAAATATTAATAAACTTGAACATTGTAGTTTCACAATATGATAAGATTTTGGGGTAAACCAAGAATCGTAAATTTGTATTTAATATTTTTATAGATAACACTGTAAGATAGCTAAATATAACGATGAAAGCTTTAAACGAACAAAAACAAATCAATTAACTAAAAACTCGTAAAATATTGATTTTTTATATTTTTATTATAAACTTGATAGAATGGCAAAATAGACTAAAAGAAATCTTGATTAACGAAAACGCATGATTAATGGAAAACTATAAAATCATAGAATCAGTTCATCCCTAGGTGAGTTATCAACCTGAAATTAAATTATGATGCTAATATATATGTGACAATTAATCTTCATATATTCGAGGGAGGAGCAATACAAGTGAAAAGTAAAGAGGATAATAAATGAAGCGTACGGCTTGGTGTAGTGTTGCTTCCAACAAGAGAGGAGACAGTGAAGTTTGAGTTTGTTCCCAATGCGAAGCACTCCACTCCTTGATATGGCTTCTCTTTCTTTACCTCGTACCTTTTACCAAATCTCTCTCTCTCCCTCTCTCTTCCCTAGATCGATCTTATCTTGTCTTGTCTGTATATAGTATATGTCATAGTATAATACTATAAGAGATGTATGTTTTACAATCGTAAGTGATACATACAAATGCGTAAATAATTTTTCTCCATTGAAAACTAAAACTTAGGAACATGATTCAACCTCTCTCAAGGTAATCGATATTTCCTCCACGAAATGAGTTATTTACCACATAGGAATTGCATCCAATACTCATCATTTGATATATATATTTTCTTTTTGTTGTTGGCGTCTCGGAAAGCTTTATTAGCACCATTGATATAATTTTACTCAATTAGTCCATCATGAAATACCAAAACATCAATGTTATTTTTTACTTAATTATTTTGAATGATAGAAAAAATATAAATTGTATCCATTTTGTGAGAGATAATCTGTAACACTATAATAGAATCACAATCGTCCAGACTATACACTTGGACTTGGTTACACGTGTTTGTATTTATAAAAATATTATAATATACATACCATACAACAAGCATGCATGTCATATACACTTTTATATACATCTATGTGTTCATATATATATATATATACACATATGAAGATTCATGGAAATAACAAGAGCCAATCTCTCTCCTCTTGCCCCCACATATTGCACCATCTCTCCTTAAGAATTCATGATGACGTCATCCTATCAGAGCCACACCACCAGCTTCAAACCACGGAAGATCAAGACGACGGCGAGGCCACCACATCAGATCAATCGCAAAGAACCTTCTCCGGCGACGCCGCCTGTACTTAAATGTCCGAGATGTGATTCCGTCAACACCAAATTCTGTTACTACAACAACTACAGCTTGTCTCAGCCACGCCACTACTGCAAAAACTGCCGCCGTTACTGGACACGTGGCGGCGCCCTCCGTAACGTCCCCATCGGTGGCTCCACCCGAAACAAGAACAAGCCTTGCAGTCTCCACGTCATCTCTTCTCCTCCTCCTTCTAATGTGCCGTCCTTGTCGTCTCACCAGCTTGTTGATGGGTTTCGTATAGACACTCCTTCGACGGCGATGACGGTGAGTTCCGGTGGATTCTCCGGCTATATGTTTCCGTTGGATACTAATTATAATCTTGCATCTTCTTCTATCGAGTCTTTGAGTTCTTTAAACCAAGATTTGCACCAGAAGCTTCAGCAACAAAGACTCATCACTTCTATGTTTATCCAAGATTTTCTTCCCGTTACAGAGAAATCAGTTATGTTTCAGAACGTAGAGTTGATTCCTCCTTCAACTGCGGCGACGGATTGGGTTTTCGATAGATCCGCCGTAGGCGGAGGAGCAACAAGTGGCAGTAATGAAAATAATGGTAATGGCGAGGGTAATTTGGGAATTTGGTACCATAATGCTAATAATGCTCTGCCCTAATTATACTGTTATCATTGTCATTACCATTATTAGTCTCTAATATTGTAGCTAGTATGCAGAAGCTATGGATGAAAAAATAAGTATTATTTTCCCCCTTTTTTGTAATTTTTAACATAATAAATTGCTTCATTTCCCCAAGAAAAAAATACGAGATCTTTTAAATTTAATCATTATTGAGAAGATGATAAATTATAATTTATATTTATATGCATATAATAATAAGCTGAAGAAGCGAGAGGAACGTGAAGTAGAAGAGGACAAGCAGGTAGCACCTTTAGGCACAGACATGCGAGAAACTCATGAACTCTCTTCTGTATGTGAGACATTCTCATGGTCATGGGTCATGGGTCATGTCATACATACATCATACATCCATCATACATCCATCATCATTGCTTAATGCCATTAATTAACTTCTATAGCACTAGATCCTGGAACCTTTGAGATGCCTTTTACCTTCATCAATCTCCTAATCTTAGCAACATCATCCCATCTTCTATTAGCAGCAAAAATATTAGACAGTAACACATAAACACCACTATCATCAAACTCCATCTCTAAAAAACAATCCAATATCTGTTTAGGAAGCTCCATTAATGTGCCTCTACTCTTACAAGCACTAAGAATAGCTCCACAAATAAGCACATCCGGTTTAACCGGCATCTTTTTGACAAGCTCCAATGCCTCGTCTAACAATCCAGCTCTACAAAGCAAATCAATCAAGCATCCATAATGCTCTAACTTAGGAGATAGATTATATTCTCTGTTTTTCATCTTATGGAAATATCTTCTCCCTTCATCGACTAAACCCGTGTGGCAACAAGCATTTAAAACCGCAAGAAAAGTTACCTCGTTCGGCTTAAAACCGAACTTAACCATTTCTTCGAAACATCTAAGGGATTCACGTCCATGTCCATGGATAGCTAAACCACCTAACAGAGCATTCCAAGTATACACATTCTTACTTCTGATTCCGTTGAAAATCTCCAAAGCTGTTTCGATGTAGCCACATTTCGCATACATATCGACAATCGCGGTTCCAATATGCGTGTCCCATTTGATTCCAGCGCTTACAACATACTCATGAACCCACCTTCCGTAATCCACAGCTCCTAAGCTAGCACACGCAGAGAGAACACTTGTAAGTATATGCCCATCTGGTTTTATACCCGAAGACGTTTGCATCAGAGAAAACAATTCGATCGCCTCGTTTGATCTTTTACATTGAACCAATCCACTAATCATACTATTCCAAGAAACTTTATCTTTCTTTTGCAATTCACCAAAGATTCTCTTCGCATCGCACAATTGCTCACATTTCACATACATATCTATAAGAGCATTACCAGTCTCTAAGCTGATCAAATATGCCTTTTTCAAGATCAATCCATGGATTCCTTGCCCTAAACTTAAACACCCTACCCGCCCACTAGCAACCAACGCACAAACATACGTAGCCAAATTACGCTCAACATCCATCTTTAAAAACATATCTAAAGCTTCCTTATACAACCCAATCCTCGAGAAACCAGATATAATGCCAGTCCACGAAATTACATCTCTCACAGGCATTTGATCGAACACTTTACATGCACTCCCTGAATCTCCGCACACACCATACAGATGAAGAAGCGAGTTCTGCACATATATATCATCGAAGAAACCCATCCTCGTGACATTTCCATGAATCTGCTTCCCTTCTCCAATCCCTGAAAACTTCCCACAAGCCTTGAAAACTGGAGGAAACGTGTACATGTCCGGTGAAAACCCGTTAACCACAAATGTTCGGTAAACAAAGATCGTCGCTCTCGGTTTATCGCAGACTGCGTAACTTGATAAAAGCGTATTGTAAGGGAAAGAGCTCAACGCACGACGGATTCTGTGGAGAAATACACAACTGTAAGATGCAAAATCGGCGGATTTACCAAAAAATGTCACGACTTTGCTAACGACTAAGTCATCACGAAGAAGATCACGAGCAATCAGCTGAGCCTGTATCTGTTTGAAAACGCGTAGAGAGCTGCATCGGCTAGTCAATTCCAGAAGAACTGATATCTCTGGAAAATGCATTAACAATTACTTTTTTTTTATTCTCAAATAGTGATCAAACAATAACATAGGATTTATCTGTTAGTATGCATTTGCTACACACGAGTTTTAATCCACAGAACGAAGACGAAAGAGCCAAATTTGCAGATTCATAGACGACGAAGAAGGGAAGATCGAAATAGAGACGGAGAATGTGAGATGTTAAAAGATTTAAATTGGGCCGAGAATGAAGGAATGGTCCTGTTATTGGGCCTGGCTCTTATGGGCGTTTTTACAGAATATAGAACTCTAGTCATCTTCTCCGCTTTGGCTTCACCGGAGAAGAAGATAAATCCGTTTAGTTGCAGAAGGCATTGGGCAATGCATTGTGGATGTGCTTTCGCTTCACCAGCTGTGTCCCCACGTCTTCCATTTGAAATTAAAATCTCATTTTTAAAGCTTCGAGCTTCATCAGCTCAATTACCGAGAACCCAGATTCAGATAAACCCTTCCGGTGATCTCACAATCGACGGTTCAGTTAAATCTCCGGCGACTAGGGTTTCGTTGCCGTCTCATGTGAGTTCCATCACCAGCACTTCAAACCCTTTTGTCAAACACTGCCTGAAGCTCCGCCAAAGCTCCTCTTATCGCCACGCTCATGGCTCTGTTCTTGTCGTCGGAGCAATCCCAATTAGGTATTTATCAGTGATTTCGTATTCTCTGTGTTCTTGATTGCTACCGAGAGAGTTGAGGAAAGTAGTCTCGTTTTCTGTTTGATTGATTTCTCTGATTTCATCTGAAATTGACTTTCAAGGTGAATAACTTTAAGCCATTGTTCATAGGGAAGTATGTATGTTCCAAGCGAATAAGCAAGGAATCGCCACTGAAATCGACTGTCTACTTCTTCACGAGGAAGCTCAGATTCCCCTAGGATTAGAGAGTCTAAGTATACGCATTGTTCGAGTAAGTTCTTTAGTGATGAAGAAACTCTCCGGAGTGCAATCTACTGAATCTGTTGAAGCCATCGCCTTGATGAGAATCCCTAACAGCTTCGTTGATCTTAGAGATGATCAAGACATCATAACGGATTGCAAGAAATGGTTCCCTTCTGCTCATCGAGTTCTTGTTCTGGACAGCATTCAGGTTAGTTTGTTCCCTTGTTTAACTGCAAATCCTTGTCCTCGTGAGCTTTTGCTAGCTAGTTTAATGATCGTTTTTTTATCAAGGAAGGAAATTTGGATCGGTAATAGCTGCCCTTCGATGTTGTTGCAGGACCCGGGGAACCTCGGGACATTAATCAGATCAGCTATGGCGTTTAATTGGGTATTAATGATCACCCTTTCTTCTCATCTCAACACCAATTGCATTTTAGATAAATCTTGAGTGAGAGAATCATCATTATCTGGCAAATGTTTTCGATAGGATGGTGCATTTCTGCTTCCGGGTTGTTGCGATCCATTCAACGACAAAGCTCTTCGAGCAAGCAGAGGTGCTTCGTTTCAACTCCCCATAGTTTCAGGCAATTGGAACCACCTTAAGCTGCTAGAACATGAGTTCCAAATGAAGCTATTAGCTGGTCATCCAGCAACAACTACTACTCAGAAACCGAAACCCGTCTCCAAACTTTCCCTGGAGTTTGCTCAATCTTTAGAAGAGAAGCCCTTATGCTTGATCTTAGGCAGCGAAGGCCACGGTTTGTCTGAGCAGTCACGACAACTATGTGAGCTCGTGAGCATCCCCATGACAGGTGAGTTTGAATCTCTTAACGTCTCTGTTGCTGGTGGCATTTTCTTATTCATGCTTCAATCTTGTTCCGGTTTTTAAAATCAAAATAGTAACTTTGAACACTTATAAATCTTGTAAATCTCAAAAATCCTGATCTATACAACTATAATCTCCTAACAATTGTGTAAAAAAAAAGAAAAGAAAAGAAAAACCAAATATTAACTACTGTATGAATCTAATCTCTAGAGGGTCCTTCAAGACGAATGTAATCATACAGAAGGCCTTCAAACGGTCCCAACGCTTTAGCCTGTCGTAGATAAATCGTGTTAGTCCCGGTTCTTAGCAACGTTCCAGGCACGTCGATGCTATAAAGCCGGTAGGCTCCATGGATTCCATGTCTTGCTATAGCATTATCTCTTCCGATATTACCCGTTGAGAAAAACGGCCTCGAGTATTCGTTATTGAACCGTACTTGTAGATTAGCCCGTGCAGCCGAGGCTAAAGCTAGCTGCAATGTGTAGCTTCCTCGCCAGTTCACGTATGGAAGATGAAACACGATCTGCCATGTCGTTGGTACATAGGTCGAATCATCAATGTTCCTGCAGAAAAAGAATCGGAATCAAAATGAAAATTTATTCAAGAATTCATTGAAAGTTTCTCGCTTTCTTTATTTGTATAACGTTTTTACCTTGTGACATGAGCGTAGAACCAGTCTTGGCTATAGTTACTAGCTCCAATTGTGTAGACGAGATCGTGATTTGGATATAACTCTGTGTATCGTTGCCACAATCCGTACTGCCTAAACCTGTTGAAACAACCAAACCAAAATCATTAGAACCAAAACCCGGTTTTCGAACAATGTGAACCGAAATCATGAAAACTGAAGACTTACTTGTCAGTGTGGTTTAAGTATAAGGGATTCATTGTATTCTTGTATGGTTCCGGTACAAAGTATTCTCGGGCGGTTCGATCCGGTACACCAATCTCCCACAACGTTGGACCGTTCCTAGGAGGCTCGAACACGACTCTATCAAGACTAATCTCGGATCCTGAAGCTACGTTAATACGGCTTTGGTATCTAAAGTCTCCGATAAAACCGGGAACCCATCCGTACAGATCGTAAGTTCCCGGTCTAACGTTATCAATCGTGAAATAACCAGTTTCGTTCGTCTTTGTCCAAAATTGATAACCCTGAAAAGAAAAATAAAACAAAGTCAACGATTGTAATATGATTAATTTCGATATTTTGTTTGATAAAGTTAAAAGGAAATTTAAAGAAGAGACATCAAAGTGTAATGAACAAACCTTAGTATTTGTCTGCCATGAACCAGCTTCTCCCGGCGGTGCTAAACCGACGTATGCAGATCGTGCCGGAGTCAAGAATCTGAAAACGTTCGTTTGCCAAAATAAAATATTAATAAAAAAATTATTATTTTTGGTCTGAAAAAAAGTCAAAAATATATGAATAATTTTTTAATGTACATTGGTGTATGTAAATATACCTGTCGTTGACAAAGAGTCGACCGGTAACGATTCCTCTTTCTCGGCGAGAAAGAAAGTCAGGGGATGCTACAAAATCGTACGGCCAGGCTGCAACTTCTTCTTCGGTCTGAGTATTAATTAATATAAGTAAATTATAAAGTCTCTTCTTTATAAATTATTTTAAAAAAAAAAAAAAAAAAAGTAAAAGAATTTTGAAGGAAAATAACCTGTCGTTTAGCATCTTCCCATAAGAGATGGCTAGGATTGTTGCCGGTGGAATCATCAGAGTTTAAGTAAATAAAAACAGGTCCCAAGACCTTTTTCCACGCTTCACCAGCTCTGTACTGTGTCTCCATGTCCGTACCAACATAATGCTCGCTTATGAAGCTCTGCATTATTAAATTAATTAATTAAATATAAAAAAGTCTTAATTTTTTTTTTGTGCTTTTTGCTAGTTAGTGTTGAAATCTAAGATTGATTTAGTTCTGGAGAACCAATATAATCCATACCGTGATGGCCGTGGGACCAACATGAGACGTGAGCTCCTGTTTGACCGGTCCACCAGAGCGGTATTCGCCGCTCGGTGAGATGAGCCAGAAACCGACATGGGACTTGCTTGAGATCCAACCATGCACCTTGTTGTCCTTGATCTCACATGTGTACTGGTACTTATCATCCACCTAAATACCATATTCAATTTAAACAATCAAAATTTACTAGATCTTAATTTGATCCGTCTCAATCATATTTCTTTGAATAAAGATTTAATTACCTGGTTTTTGAACATCAAGTTATGAGGATGAGTCAATTGCACGGCCTCCTTGTAAGCAAGGGCCTTGGCATGGCCACGGTGGATATCACGGTCATCGTCTGTCGGCATTTCTCTTTGCCGATCATCCGCCACCACCATGTAATGGAATCTACAATCATATTTTCATCGAATTAAGAAAATAAACAAAATAACAAAAATATTATCGGTTTTATATTGAAATCATATAAAATTACCTATCAGGGTTGAGTTTGAATGCGATACGAATTAGACCCATCTCGACTTCTGGCCATTCGGGAAGTCTCTCAAAGATTCCGTATGTGTAGATTCCTGAAGTATTCGTGCGTATGATATACCTCTTGTCTACGTTTAACGGAATATGAGAACCACCATTCCATGTTCTAGAGAACGAAATCTCCACTTGCTCTTCGTTTTGAGTTATGATTCTAAAGTTGGTTCCTTCGATTCTGAATAAAGACAAAAGAAACTCATTAATATTACCGGCTCAAACCTAATACATGCTCTATTAATGTGAACATGTGTTAATTTTTCAACTGACAATTCAGACAAAGTATTAAATTAAGTAGTTCATTACCTATCCAAGCCCTGGCGAATGTTTTCTCCTTGCCATGTTATGTCCCAGTACCTACATTACATTAAATTAATTAATCAAAACTATTTTATATACTTACATAATATAAGCTTATGGAGTACTAATTGATTACTACAATATTAGATTATTAAAAATTAATCACCCTCGTGTTCGGAGATGCGGATTGAGAACATTATCGATTCCTTTGTATTTGATCCCAGTTATAAGTCCTTGAGGACTCGAGAAACTGACTCTGATCATCCCATTGTCCACAATCACCTGAAAAACATATTAATTTTATATTATTATTAGCATGATACTTTTTAATAATTGATTAAAAATATATCGTATATATATATATACCTCTCTAGTTCCATGTCTGTTTCTTATCTGCTGCACTGTTGGAGCTCTTGCGCTTGTTCCATCTAAGTTCCTGTAGAATTTCAATAATTTCGATTAAATAACGTCAATGCATTGAATTGAAAACGCTCAATGTACGTACATACAATTAATTAAGTTAATTATAACGCAAAGAGGGAGATTAGGGTTTGTTTCTAATGTTAGACACAATATAAAGAATTGTAAGTTGTACACCTTCAAAGCAAGACTCTTAATAGTTAATACACAAATCCATAACATATATATAATCACGATTTAAACCAAAAAATAAATAAATTAAAAGGTCTTTTTTGGTTACTCAAAGTTTCTATGTCAAAATCTAGAATATCTTTCAAACTCATACGAAAATCACAATTGCTAGCTAGCACATAAAACAAACGAAATATGTATGAGATTTGAGAAACATGTGAACTTTGTGCACATACATAGATGTTGATATATATGTATATGTTTGACTGTAACATATGAAGAGAAAAATTAAACTGACCTTGTCGGCTCAGAAAACGCGATCGGAAGAAGAAGCAACAGAAGGATCCAAATCACTGAGGAAACTATCTTCGTCTGCGAAATCATCTTTTCTTTCAAAATCTCCAGATCGAATTTAGTGTAAGAATAAGATCTTTGCTTGGGAGACATCCATATTTATATGCGTGTGTAGTTTAATTTGTTAAACAAAGTCCAAGACTAAACGGGAATAGGTGCACCAAAACCTAACTAGGAGTTACTTTGACTTCTGACATTAGAGTTCTAATAGGATTCAGATTTATAGAAGAATATGGAAAAGATTGAGTGTCTTGATTGTCCTTTTTTCTTATTTCCTTTTTTGTTTAACAGAAATTTTACAGAATAAGATAATCAGAAAAAAAATTAAAGAATAAAGAGGTATATATGTTTAAGTTTTTGCAATCATAAATATTGGAAGTTTTCCTGATGAAAAATTATTAATTTTCTGAAAGTTTCTATATCCTTGGAATGTTCATGTTCATATTCATAGCGAAAATTTGGGTTGCATACGCAATGAAACGAGTTGTTGTAACGTTGGATTGAGTGCATGGTTTAAATGTTGTGACAAACTATTTGAAAATGTATTTTATTGATACCGTTTTCTTATCTACGATTAGATATTATTATGAAAAAGTAGTAATTTTTACTAAAAGAAGAAGTAACATATGTTTTATATTAAACCAAAAAAAAACATATGTTTTATAAGATACAACTATATTCAACAATAACTTAGTGTATATCTCTACTAGTATTAGTTTAACCTGATTTCCTTTTCCCCTAACATCAACATATACTAAATTGAAATAAATTTGGACCTCAATGTCGGCAATTAATAAGGATTTTCTTAAAACAAAAAAAAAACTTGAATTAATAAGAAAGGCAAACGCTATCCTACTTAATTGAAAAATTTGGAAATTTTTTTAAGCTTTACCTAAGGATAATGAGTGGATTGGTCAATATTTTTTTCACATATTGATTTAGATTTCAATTCCTTCTAGACATGAGACTAAACGATTAGATTGACTTAAATCCAAATCCATTATTATAATTTTAGTTTTTATTTAATTATTAATTAATCAAAGAAGCCATCTAAATAAGAAAAAAAAAAAAAAAGAGCGCATGTGAGCTTAGACAAGGACAGCTAAAAGAGCTAAACGCAGAGATTGAAGTTCGCAATCAGCAGAGCTTAGATCCGACCCATGACAATCGTTAAACCGTCGCAGCCCTCATTTTCCGGCGGATCTTCACCGCTATGTTCACTCAAAGGATCACTCCTCACCGTCGCCGTTCTCACTTTCGTCTCCCTCTTCTACCTCTCTCTCAATTCCTTGCGCACTTCGTCGCCGTCTCCGGTCGTCGTAGGCCCGATTCAGGTTCCTCAGACCTTTGTGAAGGAAGGTAAGACTGATAACGACGGCGAACCGGCGGAGGAAGAAAATTACTCGGATGTTTATCACTCGCCGGAGTCGTTCCGGTTGAATTACGCCGAGATGGAGAGGAGATTCAAGGTTTACATTTACCCCGACGGAGACCCCAACACGTTCTATCAGACGCCGAGGAAAGTGACCGGTAAATACGCCAGCGAGGGTTACTTCTTCCAGAACATCAGGGAGAGTCGGTTCCGTACCCTAGATCCAGAGGAGGCCGATCTCTTCTTCTTCCCGATTTCTTGTCACAAGATGCGAGGCAAAGTAAGAGTTTTCCGACTTGATTCACTAAACTTGCGATTCATGAAATTAGGATCATGATATTCTTGTTGGATTTTTTTGTTTTTGTTGCAGGGAACATCATATGAAAACATGACTGTGATTGTTCAAAACTACGTTGATGGATTGATAGCTAAGTACCCTTATTGGAATAGAACCTTAGGAGCAGATCACTTCTTTGTCACTTGCCACGACGTTGGTGTTAGAGCATTCGAGGGATCTCCGCTTCTGATTAAGAATACAATTAGGGTTGTGTGCTCACCGAGCTACAATGTCAGTTTCATTCCTCACAAAGATGTTGCTTTGCCCCAAGTGCTTCAGCCATTTGCACTACCTGCTGGTGGAAATGATGTTGAAAACCGGTAAAACTAGCTCCTTATCTTTTTACTGTGTCGTTGCACAAGTTTATGCTTTGTTTGATACATCCAATAATCAAGCATAAGTACACTCTCTTCGATTACAAGCTCTTTTGAGGTGTTGCTAATGCTGTTAAACGGTGGTGGTTACAGGACCACTCTTGGTTTTTGGGCTGGTCATCGAAATTCCAAGATACGGGTAATACTTGCCCGTGTGTGGGAAAACGACACGGAGCTTGATATTTCAAACAACAGAATAAACAGGGCTACAGGGCATTTAGTGTATCAGAAGAGATTCTACCGGACTAAATTCTGCATATGCCCAGGCGGTTCTCAAGTCAACAGCGCTCGCATAACTGACTCCATCCATTACGGATGTATTCCTGGTACATACTGTTTCTGCACTCATCACAATGCTATACCGACAAAGAAAGAAACTGAACTAATGCATCCTGTTATTTTGGACAGTTATATTATCAGACTACTACGACCTCCCTTTCAACGACATTCTAAATTGGAGAAAATTCGCGGTTGTACTCAGAGAGCAAGATGTCTATAACCTCAAGCAGATCCTCAAGAACATACCACAATCAGACTTTGTTTCGTTGCATTACAACTTGGTCAAGGTAAAGAGAAAATTTTCACCCTTTTCACCTGTATTGTATACAAGACGCTGATTGGTCTTGTTGTTGTGCAGGTGCAGAAGCATTTTCAGTGGAACTCACCTCCAGTCAAATTCGACGCATTTCACATGATCATGTATGAACTATGGTTACGCCACCATGTCATCAAGTACTGATCAAAGACTCTTTCTTCTTTTTCCAACCCCGTAGATACGGTCCCAAGCAAAAAAAAAAAAAAGCTAGTATGTACACCTCTTGTAAGTTTTTAATATCATAGCTTATAACAGTAACACCAAACAACAACATTACATTCTTTGAGGAAAATTCATTATTCTTGTGTACTGTCTACTCTGTTCCATCCTGTGGATTAGTCAGTTTCTTTTTTAAGGGTTTCCAGATGGCGTCACAAACGCCTGGGTGGGGACTATCACTACGACGTCGTTTGAGAAAGAAGTGAGATTCTCATTATTTCCCATAACAAACCTGCAATTCCTTTCATGACAACCTTTTTTCCATATACTAATAACATGTGGGTCTCTGTGTAACCTATTGAAAAAATGAAACTGGATCTTACACATCTACTAGCAACATCTGCAACCGAAAAGCTGAGCAACTCGTTTTGGCAATGAGTAATCAGCTTGCATTTCAGGGTCCATCTCCATGTCCTCGGCTCGTGACCACACATATACTCCTCGCTCTTCCTTACTACCCGGTACAGTGTTGTCCAATACGAAAGCCAGTAGAAATGTTACAACCATATTCAGAGACAGTAAGGTGTTCATCGCAAAATCAAGCTGCGAGTTGCATAAGAAGAGAGTCACTTGGTCATTGCCCAGGAAAATGCTAATCAAGGGAAGAGAAGGAACCTGGCTTACTTGCTCGATACCCGTTTGGAATGGTCCACTTGACGCGGCTCCAAAGGGCAGGTAATAGCTCGGTAGTATCAGAGTTGATAGCGGCTGGTACTGCTGGAAATAAGCAGGGATGGATAATCCTAGAAACAGAGAAACTCCAACTATGGTTATGTTCCTAAAGCTCGCTGTTTGTGTATACCGAAGATTCGATAGACCTAGAGCCACTGTAAGTGCCCATATAAAGCATAATACTGAAGCAGCCAACGCCTGTGGAATTGAAGCAAGAATTGCACCTAATTTTCCTGTGAAATTTAAGGAAATTTACAAAATGGAGTAAAGGGTGTGATAAAGATTTACACTTTCGGTCATTGGATGATGCTTACCCACAAATGATAAAACTATTAAGAACATAGCTCCGATCGCCAAAGCTCTTCGGCTAGCCACCTTGGTGATGTTGATTGTGTGAATATTTTCGGTCAAAGTGGTTGATCCGGTACCTGAACCCCAGATTCCAGCCAATAAACTGCAAAAGCCTTCTAATGCAACACCTCTACTGACAATTCCTCGTGTAGGGCGCTTAGCATTCACTAACATAGATGTAGAATGATATGTTCCAACCTACAAGTGTACCAATTCCAACATTTTAGCAGCAAGGTCGCACTTTTGGGGGGATTTTGCAAAGAGGATTAACACCTACCGAATCCACTGATGCAACCAAAGACACAAAGATCATAATGATACAAGTTCTCGTGTGAAAATTCGGAAATCCCCATTGAAATGGATAAGGGATTCTGACCCAAGGAGCAGTTTTCCAAGCATTTGAAGCATCTGTTCTGCAATGCTTCATGGTATACGCATGCTTCTTACATTCATTTCTCAATATGTTAGAGCTCGGTATGTCGGCGTTGCAGCCTCTGTAGTCATATGCCCCACCAACAGTTAAAAACAATGCATACGTCCATATGATGAGAGCACTCAACGGCACCTGGCAACATGATAAGCAAACAAATAAAAAAGCTTGATCTTTAGTAGATTCCTCAAAAGAAGATTGAAGCTTTTACGCTTCACTTTGACAAAGGATAGATTACATACCGCATAAATTCGGAATAAGCGATGCCCAAAGAGTGAAACTCCACGAAGATACTGAAAGTAGTTTAGATTGAAAGCAAATCCCTTATCAGAGAGAGATAGAAACATGGCTATATTATTATTCAAGCTGAGGCAAATTCTTACCAACGTGAAAATGAGAAGCAAAAGTATTAAGGGAATGCTGATCTCAACACAAGTGCCGGCTTGCGGAAATCCATAGCTAAAGAATGCTAATCCTACTGCAGCTACGGTTGGGGCTACTACCACAGGATTAATTAATCTGAAATCAGAGTTTAAGGAAACATGTAACTAGAGGAAAAAAATCTGATATCTATGAGCTTACTACACCAAGAAACTGCGGGTTAACCGGATTCTCGAATTACCTAAGAAGGAGAGACATGAGACCACTGGATCCCAATATGCACTGGAATAACGAACCGACAATTATAGCTCCCTGTAGTTCTCTCATTATGCCCCAAAATTTCTGCGGCGGAATTGAAAACACAAGTTTACCGGAGAGTTTCCAAGAAATCAAACCCTCTTTTTTTATTTACATTTGCAAACTTACATGCTCTGTGAGGTTCCTGAACTCCTCCGAGTTGATGACAACCAAAACCGGGGCCAAGTAAACAAAGGAGCTTCCTTGGACCAACGGAAGCCGAGTGCCGAAATAACAGTGAAGTATGGTTGTAATTCCAGTAAGAAGCAGCATTGTTGAAATCACTGCGGCCGTATCTTTCTAATCATCAAAGGTCCAAATAGAAAGCAAATTACTAACCAAGAACGAAACAAAGAAGTTTTACAAGAAGAAGAAGAAGCTTACATCGGAACCATCCATGGCAGGTACAATGACAAGAGGAATAAACACAAGTGAACCAGCAAGTGACAGATAGTGTTGCAGACCGTAATAGATAAGTGGAACTGCATTTAAAAAATAATAATGGATTCAACAAAAGAATCTCCCCCAACATGTGTTCGAAGAATCTTCCTGATTTAACCGTTAAAAGCTACAATTTTTCGGGGAAGAAAACTAACCGAATCCAGGATTATCTCTGAGACCATACTTCATTACAATGGGTTTTGGCCACTCTCCACCTTCTGGTTCTCCACCGCCTGGATGATAGTAAAACCCATTTTCCAAATCCGTATTGATTTTCCCGCCTTCGTTCTCCGTCTCCGACGGTGTCTCAGCCGTGTTTCTGTCCTCATTCCGGTTTAATCTCCTCTCTTCCTCTCCAGGACCCGCTTTGGAACCGGATTCAGATCCGGTTACGTGTTCGATACCGGATCCTCTCTTCGGTCTAGTTCGTCCCAGAATCGGGTCGATCTCGATTTTATGAGATGACCCTTGACCTATTTGATCTCGACCCTTTGGCAAATCAAAATCAGAGCTCTCACCGAGCTTGGTGAAAGTACTCGTGCTGGTTTCACCGGAGTAATCGGAGACAAACCCAGTTTTCTTCGCCCAAGATCTTAGGTCTCTCGGATTCAAATCCTTTTTCGGTAAAAATGGTTCTACTCTCTTTAAGAAAGCACCGAACTTTCTCTCGCCATTTCCACTTCCTTTGCCCTTACTACCATTGTCTGGATCCAAACCCGACCCGGAATCCATTGTTCCCAAATACTCAACTTATAAGAGTGACTAGAAGCTTTTGGAGCGGGCTAATGGCGGATTTACAAGCTGTGAACTGAGCTCTTTAAGTTCAGTTCGAGCTTCTTCTTCTTCTTCTTCTCTTTCTTTCTTCCTTTTTTCTGCCAACTTTGGCTCTGAAGTCTGAAGTGAGAAACAGAGCGTTACGTAACTTCTCTTTCTGACGCATGTCGCCAGCAGCGGTTTGTCTTTACCTCAACTAAACGACTAAACTACCCTTCTGATCAATGCTTTCACAAGAATAATTATCTATATAATATGATTAAAGCGCGGAAAAAAAAATATAATATGATTAAAGCCAATAAAAAAGTTTGCTTTAAGACTAAGTTTTCAACATTAGCTGCTTAATGATAGTTTCTACTTGACGGTGGATGCTTTTAGTTTGCACCATAATTCCGAGATATGGACCCATTGATATCTACTGAAAAAAGGGGGAAAAAAACTATTATTCTTTTTTTTTTTAACATCAAAAAACTATCTTTCTTATGTCAAAAATTTGTAAATTTTGTTACTACATATTTTTGAAGTAATCTTGAAATGACAAATTCAAAAATAGATCGAAATATATTTGTATGTCTCTCTAAAAGATACTAAGAATGAAGACATACAAAATCTGGAGAAACTCTTCCTGCTTCATCAATTGCAAAAAGTATATGTATAGAGGATGTTTATAGAGAATTACAACGACATTAGTGTTTTCTATATACAAAAAGAACAGTGGTAGTTAATATTACATACAATCTGCAATCACTTCAAACTCAGTCTTGAGGAAGAAGAAGAAGAAGAGAGTTATGATACAGGACAAGATAGATACAAGAGTATATACATCACTCTTTGTGTATTTACATTGAATACTTTACATGAATTTTCCAGCTGAAATGAATAATCCCCTCCATCGATCATCTTGATATAAAACCCTAGCACTGCTTCTTCTTCCTCCAATCCCCCAAGCCTTCCTTTCCGGTTTAAATCCTTTTCATGGATCAATGTAGTTTGTTCTCCACCCTCTTTTCTGGATCAATGTAACCAATTTACATCAGCTTAATATGAACCCTAAAGCTGCTTCTTCTTCCATAGCTTTTTCAATCCCACATTGCTTTGTTTTAAAACTCTTTTTCTTCCTTTTTTTTTTCGGACTTGATCCGTTTCCAGGACCGACGTAAGCAATACACCCATCATCTTAATCTACACCATAAAACTACTTGTGCTTCTTTTTTTTTTCTCTTTTTGTTTTCCCTTTTTCTCCTTTTATTGAGTTTTCAGGATTAATGTAGTAACCGAAATCATTCTTCAGAGAAGTAAAAACTAGTAACTAACTACAATAGGAAGAGACCTGGTCAAAGGTTCTGCAGAGATGAAAGCCATTGCTCCATGTAATTCTTCCCATCTGCACATTTGATTACAAGAAAATGAAACTGAGTAAGAAAAGTTTGCACTTTGGATTGGGACAAAAACTGTTGAAACATCATCGACAGCAAAGACTGTGGATCACTGCACATGGCGATACAATACGAAAAGAAACCTCTAATCCAGGGCTTACACATATCATTGCTCTCATGATACTAAGCAACACCAAAGATTCAGTTACTAAACAACAAAAGCATTAGCCTTTATATCAAATCCCAAGAGAGATAGTATTTTCATACCAGGAGACAAACCGTTGGGGAGATTCTTGACAGCAGTCAAGAGCTGGTTATTACTAGAGCCTTCGACGACAGCTCTGTAACAAGGAACAAGCACTAAGAAGCCACCATCATCTCCTTCTTCGTCGCTTTGGAAATCAGGTCCATGTGGCTCAGTCCATCCAACAGACCATTCAGGTCCATCACCAGCAGCAACAGCTACAGATTCTGAGCCAGACGAACCAAAGCTCTCAAGTTCCAGCTCTTTCCTCTTGATAACTCTTCCTTTGCTTCGATTTGTCTTTGTAGGGAACTTAAGAGCTTCAGTCTCTTTCTCTTTTCTACCACCTAATAACCACCAAGGCCAACTCGGCATCGGTCTCTTCATCATTTCAAGAAATCGGATTGGTTTTTCTGGAAATCAAAACCCAGTTTCAGGGGGGGTTCCACCATAAAAAGAAGAAACAATTGAGAACCCTTTTGGTTCTAAATCGACCTCAAAAGAATCAGAAGAAATCAATTAATAGTTGAAAGGAAAGGTAGAAGGAGCTGATCTTCGTGAAAATTGCAGAGCCAAGTAATGAAATAATCCCCAGAATTAGAATAGGATGAAAAAAGGACAAAATTTTCGAGCTCGATTTCCCAGGAAAGAGATGAGCTTTTCTTAAATCTTCAAAAGAAATTGGAAAAAAAAGAAGAAGATCACAAGAGTCACAATCTTAGCTACAGACTTGGTAATCCAAGCTCAGGATCTAAGTGACACCATTGAAACTGGCGAAACAAAGAATGTTTCACCAGATATCGGAAAGATATTTAAGAACCCTAGAATTTGAGCAAGATTTTACAATGAAATCAACTGAGGTTTCGAAGAAATTCAACACCCAAAAAGCGATCAAATTTAATCGATCAGACAAGAAAAACCCAAAAACCCTAATTATCGATCATTCTCTTCCATCATCTCTCCTATCCCTCCGACCAAATTCGTCCCTTCTACTCAAGAACTAGCCGTCTTCTTCTGCAATTTATAATTCGATCCAATCTTTTGGTTTTAGCTACATCCAACGGTCACAAATTGACGATCGTCCGCTCCAATCATTAAACTACAATAACTATGATTGATGCAAAAATAAAAAGATTTTGAGTCGTTTTCTGAAGAGACAAAAAAAATATTATTTACTTACTTAATAAACAAAAATAAATAAATAAAAGGCAAGAGTTCCTATCTACCGTTGATACATGGACAAGTGGATCCCTAGAACCGTACAAAATTAATTGATGATGTGTCATATTTTATCCAATCGTTTTTGCGTGTGTTTGAGGCTCAAGTTATAGACACGTGGCGAACTCATCTGCCTTTGATTCTGACTATAGTCGATTACGAGGAAAATCTTCTGATTTTAGAGATAAGACTTTCTAACATACTTTTTAGCGAATGTTCTAGAAATATTGCTGGAAAAATCCGGTTAATTTTTATTTATTTTCCTTCTTTAACTGATTTTGTGTTGAGTCACCACAAAATTTGATTTGGCTTTTGTTTGTTTGTAATATAATAATGTGGGAAATAATCTCATCAAACATATTTCAATACGTAATGAAATCGTAAACATATTTCAGTACAACACGATCAAAAGTATTTAAATTTGGGAAGTTGACAAAATCATTTTAATACTTTATCATTCATATGTCCTGTAAGATAGATTTATATGTTTGGTTGCTCGTTAAGCCGTTATGAATGATAAAGTTTTGTGCAAGTAATCGGCATGTGTGTCGGTGTGGATAAGTATGATTTATAGTCGTAGTATTAATTTATCGTTTTAATGATTCAATCTCACCTGCTTTAGATATTAACATATCATCCAAGAAGAAAAAAAAAAACAAGAGTTCAATGTAGTAAGTAGAATATTAAGTCGGATAAACTGAAGTAAACAACAACAACAAAATGATAAAAAAAAAATAGTCAAAATTATTTTGTTGTGTCTACAAAAAATAAATCCAATACCAATAAAAAAGACCGAAATCTTAATTTTATTGAATAGGAAAATAACCAAAAAATAATTTGGAAATGAAAGAAACTAACCATATTATATTACTTTACTTTATGTAAAAAAAAAAATTACTTTACTTATATTATTTTATTTTACTTAGAAACTCTAAAAAAATCGAAGAATTTAAAACAAAGTCGGATCGACTTAACAAATCTATCATAATAAAGTAATTAGTTTTTTTTTTGGTTCAGACCGATATTGTAAGTAATAAAGTGGATGTGTTGCGCTTCAGTCGTCTTCGCCGCACTCAGAAATATGTTTAAGGTTCATTTGGTTATTTTGCTTGCCGGGTTATGAAGTTTTGGGTGCTTGGTTTCGAGAAGTCAACTCTCATCGTGATAGGAGGAAGCAGATGTTATCGATGGGTTGGCCGTGGGCATCCTTGCTAAATCTTCTTCTCAGTTTCTCCAGAAGTTGAGGCTTATCTGTTAGTTTGGAATTAGTGTCGTTTTTCGAGTTATTTTCATTGTGTTTCTGCTATTAATTTAAGAATTCGATCTTTTTCGGATTTGGACTTAAAATTGCTGTTTTGTTATTTTAGTAGTTATCTTTTCTTTTGTTAAGACTTAGTTTTCTGAGGATTCACGTTTTCTCCGGCAAAGTCCCCGGGGACTTTTACTTTGTCCGTCGGCTTAACTACCTTTCTATGGGTATTTGGTTTCTTGTAAGATTCACAACGAGCTTTTTAATATAACACCAGTTGACCAAAAAAAAAAAAGTGGACGTGTTGCTCTTTTCAACAACTTGTCGTTGCCTCTTTGGTGTTGTGTTGTCGAAGAAATGAAAGACACCAACTAAGTAATAGCACACACTGTATGAGAAATAATATAATTATTTAATTCCTAATTTATTAGATTTGTCATTAACGTTATTAGTTAAACCATTTCATTAGCCAACTATACCTCAATTCTTAAATTTCAGACAGATAATATATATTTTTGTTAATATAACCATTTCAAACTTTAGCACGTCTTGTTGTATGTATGTACACCAAACAAATCTTACGCTTTAATTTTTTGGAACTATGGATATAATTTGTTTGAAACAAAATATAGATAGAGATGACTTGTGAGTTGTGAGGGAATTAATAGCAAGAGGAAAAAAAAACTAAAAAAGGAAGACTGGCCACATCTCAATCGTGAGCCGGACAACTCTCATTGATAATGATGATAAGTTAGAATATCTCTCGATAAATAAAATAAAAGAAAATAAAAAATAAGCTAAACTTAAAAATATTATTGTCAATAAAAAAAATAGAAGAAAATAAAAACCGAGTTTCATATCTAAAATCAAACGGAAAGAATTCTTAAAAGTAAGCAAACTTAAAAATCTTATTTTGAAAAAAAAAGAAAAAACTTTATGATGCCAAAGCGCATCACTTCTCTCAATTTTTTACATACTCTTAAGTTAACTATCTATATTAGTTTCTAGTATTGTCAATAAATGATTTACATAACTTTTCAAGATATCAATTGCTTTCTATTCATGGGTTGGGGATCGTAAGTTAAAAAACGATTGTGTGTTAAAAAACAAAAAAAAGGTGACGAGTCATTTAATCGTTTAAATGATTTGATTTTGTATAAAACGTTACACAATAAAAAATAAAAATATGAAAGGACTTTAAACAAAATTGGTTTTGTTTTTTTAGGACATATTCTCTCATACATAACGTTGACGTATATATATGTAAGGAATAAAATACATGTGCACGTAAACGTAACGATCCTTCACAAGTTTATTAATAATAACGTGGAAGTTGCAGTAACATCATCTTGCACAGAAAATTTTCTCAATGATGTACTACCCATTAAAAAATGTTTTTTTTTTAATTACAATAAAATTTCCATAATGATTTCTTCAGTGCAAAAATACGAATAAAAAAAAAAGAAGTAAATATTGAGATTAATATAATATGGGCCGACGTTTGTAAAAGCCCATCAATAGAAATATACTTTAAAATAACATTGAACGGAAGTCAGTCAATTAACGGTGTTAACTCGATCTCCGTTTGCACATTTTAAATTTAAAATTTCCCCTTTCTCTCCTCCAACGGCTCCTTTTTTTTCTTTTCGAAATCCCTCAGATTGTTCTCACTCTCCTCTCCTCTCCTCTCCTCTCCTCCTATTTTCTCGCATTCTCTCCTTCTTGTTGAAGATATTGAACAATCGATTCGATTTCTCCATGAAATTTTGGTTTGAAGATTCAGTATTCCGAATCAGGTACTTGATTATTTTTAGGTTGTTTCGTCGATTTTCGTTTTCTGGGTTCAATGTCTATAAATTAGAGTTTGATTTCTTTTGCAGTCGAGACGATAAGTGGCTTTTTAGGTTCTATGTCTGACTTTCAATGGAGATTAGTGATTTTTTCCCCTTTTAGTTTCATGTATTTTTTATGTAATTATGTGACTGTGAAGTGTAATTGTTTTGGCTCAGTGTGGACGAATTTCAGCAATCACTTTGTGTTTTTGAAATACGCTCGAATTTGTTAGGGTTTGATTTTGTCTTTAAAGGTTCTTAAATGTTGGCTTCTCTGGCGATTAACAGTATTTTTTTCAGAGTGAACCACTGCTTCTGCAGATCTGTGGAATCAAAATTTAGTCTATTTTTTTGTTTGGATTTTGATTTGATTCAATTGTTGTTCATTTGCTTCGTAGGTAATTGGTGAAGTATTTTTGCTTGAACATAGCGAAAATGGAGAAGGTCTATGAAGAGCTGGATGAAGTAAAAGCAGCAAATGAGAAGCTCATAATGGACTATAGAAGCAAAACGGAGCTTCTTGACAATCTAATGAAGGTCCAGAACAAACAGTTAGTAGAAATTCATGAGGCGAGAACGGTAATTGAGAAGCAGGGTTATGAATACGAGGAGAAAACAAGAGAAATTTCTGAGTTGAAGCGAGCAAACGAGGATTTACAACGCTGTTTGAGAGAAAAGGATTCTGTAATCAAGCGTGTGAATGAAGCTAATGACAAGCTTAGAGCTAATGGAGAAGATAAGTACCGGGAATTTGAAGAAGAGAAAACAAAGTTGATGTCAGCTTTGGATGAAGCAAGTGAGAAGAACATTGACATGGAGCAGAAAAACAATGTCTACAGGGCTGAGATTGAAGGACTCAAAGGGCTTTTAGCAGCAGCGGAGAAGAAAAAGATGGAAGTTGAGAAAACTGTCAAAGCTTTGAAAGAACTGAGAGGAAGAGATGATGTGGTGATTAAAATGGAAGAGGAAAAGACTCAAGTAGAAGAGAAGCTGAAATGGAAGAAGGAGCAGTTTAAGCATCTTGAGGAAGCATACGAGAAGCTCCAAAATATGTTCAAAGCTAGCAAGAAAGAGAGGGAGGAAGAAAGATCAGCGCTTCTAGATGAAATCTACTCTCTTCAGACCAAGCTAGATTCACAAACTAGAATCTCAGAGGATCTTCAGAAGAAGCTACA
This sequence comes from Kernera saxatilis, assembly GCA_900406395.1. Taxonomy (NCBI): domain Eukaryota; kingdom Viridiplantae; phylum Streptophyta; class Magnoliopsida; order Brassicales; family Brassicaceae; genus Kernera; species Kernera saxatilis. The sequence continues at coordinate 2,763 of OVAY01001484.1, read as the reverse complement.
GATGTGTAACAGTGCGTTGACCCAAGAAGAGACCCGAAGAAAACATCTTGAGATCCAAGTTTCTGAATTCAAAGCTAGATATGAAGATGCTTTTGCAGAATACCAAGACGCAAGAACACAACTTGATGATTTGGCTGGCAAAAGAGATGAGGAAGTTGCAGAGTTGAGACACGCCTTGAGCACGAAAGAGGCATATTTTAAGGAGATGAAGTATGAGAATGGAAAACTCGAACAGGAAAACCGGGAGTTGCTGGTTTCATTGAAAGAACTCCAGGAAGCTACAATTCAGGGATCAGGAAATTCTGCACTATCAAAGCTGAAAAACAAGTTCCGGAGCTTGGAAAACCTGTACAAGAACTGTTCAGCTAATTTAAGAAGCAAAGAGGCTGAATGGAACTCTCAGCTGGATAAAATGGCAGAAGAGATAAATGATTATAAATTGCAGCTGCAAAGCAAGGAGGCAACACTAAAAGAGGTTGAGTTCAAACTTGAAAACTGTCACACTTCTACAGCTAAAATGAGACTACAATACGAAGAGATCTCAGTTATGTTTTTAGTGCTAAGTAGGACAGTCTCTGAGGCTCAGTCAAGGCTTGCAAATGTCAAGGATGAGAAAAGAGAAGAAAAAAACTATTCTCTATTGATTGAGCAGCTGGAACAAAAGAATGCTGCGCTGGCCAAGGCACATATAGAGATTGAAGAAGAACGTGAAAGGGTCACATGCTTGCTGAAAAGGATAGAATTGCTGGATCTTTTTGAAGAACAGAATCTTCAGATGCGGCAAGAGGTAGAGAGGTACAAAGAAACACTTGAGGAATCATCTAAATTCCAAACTCTGATGAAAGAAAAAATGAACGAGGCTGAAAATGATTATGAAGAGAAGCTTCTGCAAGTCTGTGATGCACTTGACAACACAAACTCAGACCTCGTTGCAGAACGTGAGAAGGTGGTGGGTTTAACAAGGCAGATTGAGTCCTTCGGTATTGTCAAAGAGAAGAATGTAGTGATGGAAAAAGAAATCCAGAAGTATAAGGAGATGCTGGAGGAATCAGAAAAGTGTCGGGTGCTTTTAGAAGAGCAGATTTCGCAGCTTGAAAGTGATTCCAAGGAGAATATTAGAGAGATCTGCAGCAAGGTGGATATTGCATATGCCAAGTTGGCAGAAGAGGTTGAGAAGAATGTCTCATTGATAAGAAAAACTGAGTCCATTGATAAAAACGAAGAGCATAGACAAAGGGAGCTTGACAATTACAAGGAGATGCTTGAGGAGGCGACTAAAAGTCAACTTCTCTTACAAGAGAAACTTGTAGATGTGGAAAACGACTCGACAAGGAAACTTGCTGGCGTTTCTGAGGCCCTAGAAACAGCAAATTGTGAGCTGTCTGATAAAACCTCTGAAGTGTACCAGCTTGAATTCCAATTATGGGTCTGGAAATCTATTGCTAAAAGGCTAAAAGTCGAACTCGAGCAAAACCAGAACCTGCGCAAAAGAGTTGAAGCTTCTCTTCTTGAACAGGTTGGAATTGGAGAAGCCATGAGGCAAGAGAGAAATGAGCTGCTGCAAAAACTAAAGGCTATCAGCTCTGCAAGTTCGAAGGCAGCTGCTATGTCTGATTCAGAGAAAGAAACCCTTCTCCAGATGATAAGGGATAAGGACAAGATCTTGACAGAAGTTCAAAGAGAGGTAGAGTTGTTGGAATATGAATCACTTAGAAGGGAACTTGAGGATGCTGCTTTTGCGCATATAACTGCAGAGAGGGAGTTGCAGAACGAGAGAGAGATTCTTTCAGGAGATTTAAAACAGAAAGAACAGGAGTTATGCAAGGTGAAGAATGAATTGGAGGGTTCATTAAAGTATGTATCTTTGCTGCTGGAACAGAAGCAAAACGAGGCTAATATGGTGTACAAAGCATGGGAAAAACTTGCTGCTAGTAAGATTCTCACCGAGGTAGAAACCGAGGCCAAAAAGCTGATGATCATAGAGCTTGAAGGGGAAATCTCTAGTATCAGCCAGAAACTCGAAACATCGGATGAATCCGTTTCTTGTTTCAGAGAAGAAGCAACCAAGTTAGGAGCTGAACTGGAGACTGAGCAGAGAGAGTTGAAAGAAGTGATTACACAAATGCAGGAAAAACTAAGAACTTCAGAAGCGGAAAAGACAGAGTTAGTTAAGGAAGTCTCGAGTTTGTCATCAGAAAGACAAAATCTTGTGTGTTTTATGAGCGAATTCGAGAATGGAATGTCGAAGCTGTGTGAGGAAGACACGAAGCTGATGAAAACGTTGGAGAAAAGTAGGCAACGTTGTGATGGATTTGGTAAAGAGAACAATATTGGTTCTCCAAGATTGGTAGTGAAGCATGAAGATGTTGTAATTGAAGACAGGTCACCATTTAGACAACTTAACCATTAGTTTGATTGATTCCATTTCCACAGAGAGCTCACAAAAAAACTTGTTTGTTGTGTTATGTCTGTCTCCAACGAAAGCCCTCTTGCTTTAACAGAGGTTTTTTCTCATGTAATAAACAAACGTAATAGGTTTTGTTTACTAATCAGTCTAATCCCAATTCTTTTGACAAAAGAAAACAAAACCGACACATGGAAAATGGGTGGTCAGTTCTTAAAAAGTCGAAACTGAATTCGATGCAAACCCAAAAAAAATCTGAATAAGCTCTTAAAAAGTCGAAACTGAATTCGAACAAAAAAAAATCGAGTTTACATAACAAATATCTGATTCATTTCACATAATCAGTCTTTACATGAGTA
>OVAY01001483.1:0-28764 GCA_900406395.1 Kernera saxatilis | reverse complement strand
TTCTTCACTTTCATCGCATTCCTCTTCATCTTCCGGCTTGATTCCTGAAGTAATCAGCAAGGGCTTTCGAAGACCCTCCTCGACTCTGCTATTTTCTTCTCTATCTGTCACTGCATCATTCAAGAGTCCAATCAAAACTCGTTAACAATCGTTTCAATCAGAAAAGGAACAGCTTTACTATAAAAAATCTACACAAGCAGATTACTTGATGTTGTTTCATTTGAATTGGTTCTTTCTTCTTCCTCGTGTTCCTCTGTTTCACGCAACGGCTCTCTGAACGAAATGCATAGCCATACCAAATAGAACAGCCAAGCCACAGCCATAACCCACCCAGGCAAAGTAGATTGGTTAAATGTCAACTTGTAAATCTTGAATTTTGTTTGGAGTAAACCGGCGAGTGCAGGACCACAAGCCATTCCAAGAGCACTAGCACTCACAAAACCTGCTGATGCCTGCATTCGGATTCTTAAAGGCACACAATCACTGATATATCTCCGGTTCACAGCTCTTGCTGATCCCAACCTACAAATTTAAAGGGTTACAACAAGTTGAAGAAAAGGTTTCCTCTTTTACACGATTCACAGGAGTTTAAACATTTAACTTACCCACAACAGACACGGCCGAGTAAGAGAAGAGCAATGGAATTGGCATCATAAGCCAACGCATACATTAAGTTTCCGATAAAGAGAGCAATGCTGCTAAACACAAGAGGTTTGAAGTAAGATTTGTTGGACCAAGCGCTGAAATAAACCGATGAGAATACTTGAGCCACAGCCATAGATCCAATGACAACACCACAAACTGTAGCTGCAGCTCCAAGGCTCATCGAATAGTCATCAGCTGTAGGCACGATGATATACGTGTTGATCATGTACAAAAATGTGTTTCCTAAATTCAGAAGTAACGAATTAAAATGGTAAGTCCCTTCATCGATGGTATCCTCTGAAGGAGTCTGCAAATCATCTTGCAAGATAAGAGCATGCTGTGCCAAGAAGTTGAGGAAATTAGTCGAGTGGGTTAACTTGTCCACCGCGGTCTTAATTGCCTCAACCACTGGATCCTGCGGAGTTTAAGGAAATAAAGAAGAAAGAAGAGATTACGAGAGTTACATAGACGATGTGATATATTTGAAATGTATTACCTGAAGTGGAAGAACAGGTTGGTCGTAAATTGAATAAAAACTTCCTTCATTTTCTTGAAGCTCATGAAGATTGCGGGAAATTGCCCCAACAACAGCTCCTACGCCCTATAAATTCCATACACAGAACATTTAAGATTCCTAACAAAAAGAGCCTATAGATGAAACCAGTGTAAAAGAGCGGTACGAAGATTTTATTTACCACATGCTTAAACACTTGCTGAAGCTGTGAGTAAGGATGATTAGCACGGGTTTTCACGTAATAGTCAGCAAATCTATAGCCAAACCGTTTGTCGAATTTCTTAAGTATCTTCCGCAGACCAACGGCGTTCAACTCAACGAATACCAGAAGCTGTAGAAGATCTCTTCCAACGTCTCTGTAAGATTCTCGTAGCTCGACTATTCTTGATATGTCAGGCTGCTCAAGTATAGCATCATGTGTTTCCCTCAAGGTGGCTAATCGCCCTGCAAGCAACCCTTGTTGTTCCAACATGAAAAGGACAGTTTTCTCAATCTGCAAAAATGATGAACCACTTTCAATATCTCTCAAAACAATTCGACATTATAAAGGAGTTCCATCTTATCATCAGACATTCAGAATGGTTAATTTCTTAAATGTTTCATCTAATAAACAGAAACAATGACAAGCAAACACAGGACTGCGATTACTCATATATAACCTCATAGATGCCTGAGTATTCTAACAAAATCGTCTTCACTGTTGTCTAAAACAATAACATACCTGAGTATCGAGCATCCTCGAGAAATCTTTGAGAACATGGCGAGGATGTTGAGATCCGCCTCGTATTTGTTCAGCATATTGCTTCACTTTCTTCTTCATCAATTTGTAGTTGATGTAATAGCTACAACGGAAATCATCAAAACGTCATTAGCAACCAAAATCAGATAATTAGAACATAAATCAAAGTTTTAAAGATGTGGCTAAAACCGAGATGTCGTAAGCAAATGCATACCCTCTCCATTCTTCGATTTGTTTCCGCTGCAGATATTTCCCAAAAGCCACCATCTTTTTTATCGCATAAAGCTAGAGAGCCAACTTTCGAGAAGAGCCTGAGAAGAATGTGGAAATTAGAACACCTTGATATCACTTATATAAAGATTTTGCTTTTTGTCAACTTGATGAAGCAAACAGAGAATAGGCTTGTGGCATACCGAAAATGTATTTAATACAAATACATAATAATATTGTTCAAAGTCAATAGCATTCAGAACAGTTTTTAAATCCCAAAATAGAAAGGAGAGAAAGGAACATTTCCTAGAACATTTTTGACACATTCAAAGCTCCCCAATACTTATTGAGATTTCAATCAATCGATCCACACAAGCCTTACTCAATGGAGCTAACAAAATTTCAGAAAACACTGATCATTACACAGACAATTTCACATTTCACTGTTGATAATCAGACACTCACAAAGAGAGATAGCCAGAGAGCTGATTCAAAGCATTTACGCAAAACCCGTTTTAGGAAATGAAAGGAAGAGTCAATGAAAAGGAACAATTTGACTTAAGCACGAAGAGATCATCGAGCATCTAAAAGGAACAAAGCATCAAATGGGGTGTGAACTGCTGAGAATTCTGATTAGTGCTCAAGCACAATATAGAAATCAAAAGAAGAAAATTTCCATACATTTTAAAATATACATATACGAGCAAAGTCAGCGACTAAATGGCTGGCTATCTCTACAAGCCATGTGCTTGACGATACGATCACGCAGAAACCAGTGAGGACAATAAAAATACCAAATCAAATCAAATCAAAATTTTGAAGAAACAATCAAAATTCAGCTTTTATACACTGTTTCACAACACAAAATCCGCATAAAAAGTCAGCTTATGTCTACTTAAAACTCTTGCATTTCAATTCACAAATATGCTTTTGTTCTAACAGATAAGCCAAAGCAGAGATCCTTTTTTTTTTGTTAAAAACCAAAGCAGAGATCTTGAATTTATAAATGTACCTGTCTTTATCCTCGTTCTTCTTCAATACAAAAGCTGATGACTTTCTTGAGATCTTATACAGATCAAAATCTCTGAAAATAGATTTAAATACTTGAAACGGATCAGAACACACGAGCTTAGCATGAAGGCCTACTATACATAATAATAATAAAAAAATTAAAATATATATAAATAGATCTTAGTGGAGTCAATCATACATGATTTATAAAGCAGCCAAGTTGCTTTAAGTAGGCACACGAAATTGTTTTTGCCGGTTGAGAAAATTCCACACCTTGCAGCCATATGAAAAACGCCAAAAAAGTTTTAAACTTTTCTAACATGGAGTCCCATCAAACCCTAGATTCTCTTTTTTATTTTCAACTTTTCCCTTTTGTGTTCCTTCTTTGTCTACGATTATTTTTTTCTCAGCAATCAAAAGAAAATTGAAGAACAAAACATTCAATACCTAATGCGAGCAATTCGATTGATTAATGCGATTTAGATGACCATCAACGTAATTAAGCCTGAAAACAACAAATCTGAATCAAAAGCTCATTCTTTTATGAGTTAAAATCGACGAAAAGATCTGAGAGAATCAAACCCAGAAATCTTCGATTCCTGTAAGACCCAAATTTGCGAAGAAGATAACAAAAACCCAGAAATGCGGAGGAATCGGTAAAGATAAGAACAAAAGAATCAAGAGAGAGTTTCGGACTAATTGCTCATAGTAGTAGATCGCAGAATCTTATAATGAGTAAAAGATGTGATCATCAATTGTTTTGCATTTACTGAGCCCAATCATTGAAGAGAAAGAAGAAAATCAAATCATTGGTGCCGAAAGTACTTAATTGAAACGTTTTTATAAAAGAGGGCTTTTTCGTGATTATATGAAACGTTAGGGGCTTCTTCGAATTAAAGGCTGAAATTATGGGGTCAAAATGAAATAAAGAATTTAAGACGGGCCCGTCTATGAAAAAACTATTAATGTATCGTTATTCTAATATTCTCTGTGTCGTTACTCGTTATAGAATTACATGATTTGATTAAACCATATAATCCGAAATATTTATAAAAAAAAAACAACCAAAGGATTCACCAACTTCTTTAATTTTATGTGTATTGTAAAGGACAAGTCATGGACTCATATGTGTCCGTATATTCAATTTGTATTGCTATGTCTATACATTAAGAGGAGAAAAAGAAAGCGACACATTTTTTAGTTGGAATATATTTAATAATTAGATGACATATATTTGTTAACTTATTGTAATAATATAAAGAGATAGTGGACAAAATGTATGAAAACAAAAAAGTTTGGGACAAATTTTACCAAATTGCAGGCACATATTTCTCTTCTTTTTTTTGGTTACCTTACGCTACAATGTTTTCTGTATTAAGTTACCTACAATATTTTATCTTTCACAAATTTGTCTCACGTGATACTCGTTTTTCAAATCTGTTATTTTAACACACCACATTGTTTAGATTAATTCAATTCGCAGCACATAGAAAGTTTCAAAAATATCTATAATAATTTTCACTTGATCAACCATATATATAAAACAACCAAAAGTCATTTAAGGATACTTATTTAAATAGTTATTAGTAATATATACCTGTATATAATTTTGCACGGTGTCAGATTTTCTCCTGATCAAACATGAACCATATATAAAACAATCATTACGTGTTTACTTTTCATTGGTCATCACAATTAAATCTTATCTTTTGAATTGCTTAGGTTCTCTGAAATAGAAGAGAAGAAAGCCCTTTAACCTTTAGCTAGTGTCGAGTGACATTATGGGTTCAGGACATGTGTCTCTATAGCCTTTTCACACCAAATTCCACTTTAATTCATTGTTATATAAATGGCCGAAAAGACATTAAAAAAAAAAGCCAGAGAAAAAATAAAATTTCATTTAACTCATATTGTATATCCATAACAAAAGCAAGTGCAATTGTGGACCTGTGTGAGAGAGTTGTCATTATGAGTAGATGACATGCAAATCTCTAGAAGCTAAAAGGCGATATCTAGAATCTAAATCATCCTATTTTGTTTTCTTTTTGGGTTAAATTATCATCATATATTGTTTGGTGAGATGATATCCACTATTTAAAAAGAAATGTTCATTTCGTTGATTTCGAAACATAAAAGTTATACGTGTTTGATTACTAGGTGATTCTGATCAATATTAAATGAAAACAAAACTTCCATATCTTTCAAGATAATTTCTACTGGTATAATGAGTTAGAAACATAATAAGTTATAGGTGTTTGATGACATGGTGATTTAGACCAATATTACATCAAAACAAAACTTCCATATCTTTCAAGATAATGATTTAATGAATTCAAATCGTATATCATATTCTAGCAGACTAAATTAAATTAAAAATATCTGAAGAAAACCTTTCATCTCTAAATTAAAAATTATTCATTTTGTCACACGAGATATGGATCATTATCAAATTGTATGAGAACCGATCTTAACCAGGAAAAAAACAGAGCATACTAAGAGAAATAAGCCTTGGTCAACAAAATAATTTTTCATCTCTCATGAGGAAAACAGATGTTGTAGCCTTATAGGGATCAAAGCAATTCCATAAAAACCGATATAAACCGGGTGAAAAAGGAACAAAAACATAACCGGATAATTTCATAGTTAAACCGGAAATACAAACACAAACAGAAACAGAAACAGAAACAGAAACAAGAAACAGAACAGAAGCCTCCTTTGCCAGCTTCTCGTTGCTGCTTCCACTAAGTAATTAACCTTTAAGCCTTTTAGGTTTTTAAGGCAAAGGTATCACATAGTGAAAGGAGCAAAAAGAAGCTTAGAGCAAAGCCAAAACAAAGGCTTTTCCCCTATATCTATCTTTCTATCTATCATCACTTTTAAACACAAATACACACACACCTTACTATATTGTTCGATATTATTATCGACAAAAGACAGTTTCTTTTTCTTTTTATTTAAGGGGTTCTCGGGTTTTCTTAGAGAGTACCGGGTTAGACTTGGACAGTACCGTTTTTAAGGTACTTGGACTTGTAGAAGTTCACTTTCGTTGGGGCAATGATCTCTGTTGCTCCCAACACACACTTGTGGTAAGAGAAATCTTCTGTTGTTCCATCTTTTCTTACAACCTCGAAGCAACGGGCATTCCCATGCTTAGAACTAGCCACCTGTAAGAGAAACCGGGTCCAGGATCTTTTGATGTTTTTCAAGAACTCTGAAACATATAAGAAGACTTTCTTGTTTTATGATTTTACCTTAATTCCTTTGAAGCCTGGTCCTATTTTCTCAGCACTGTTGGGATGAAAGAGTAGAGCCATCATCAAAAGTCTTTGATCCCTCTCACTCAACAGAGCATCGATCTCGTAACTGAAAAAGGATGAATCTTTTTACTGTTCTTGGAGCAGAAAAATCGAATCTTTGAAACCTGAGAAAGATTTTGTTTTGTTTTCCTTACTTGTAGAGTACGCGTTGCAGTGACCGAGAAAGGTTTTTTATGTCGTCCCATGTAAAGATCTTTCTGAGCTCCGACATGGAGAGTCCTTTGCCATCGAGTGTCTTGATTGCTTTGGGGAGAGAAGTATCGAGCAAGCGGAATGGCTGGACTGTAAACTTGTCTGATTTGGGTACTAACTTTGTTGCACGCTTCAGCTCTGTCTTTGGAAGCGTTTTCAGAAGGTCATACACATCTACGGGTGGAGTAAGCCCATGATCCTGATGAACACAGAAAGATACTAATTAGACCACTGAAGTAAGTTGTGAGATCGAAACGGATTTAAAAGTGTCAAGTTACTTTACCTTTGACGAAATGATGATTTCGAATTGATCTCCAGTTCCAAAAGAAGGAACTTTTCCCCAAGCTAATGCATCAATAGATCCTTGAAGCTCGTCTCTGACACCTTCCTTAGCAGCTTTGATAAAGCATTGACTTGGGCTCTGTAGAAGATTAAGCAACCACCTAGTGTCAAATCAAATCCAATCTATAAACTTGGTAAAACCGAAAAAGATCGTTACATACCGAGAAGCAGGCTTGAGTAAAAGGAGCAGACGTGGACTCGACCTGTCTTTGTTTACTCCAACCTTTGGCGTTTAATGCCACAAACTCTCCGGTAACAGAGAGACAATCAGCTACAAGAAGCAGATGTTCCCGTAGTATCACCTTACCGGTGTCTGACACTGCAGACTCCAAATTCTGCAATCACCAACAAAAGTCTTAAGCTTTAGAAGCTGCGAGACCAATGAAATGAATAAGCTTAAAAGAGAAACCGTATATATACTAACTGCTAAGAAAATGCTCCGTCCTGCATCGATTCCATAAACCGAGCAGCATTGACGGATATTATCAGGATGGCTTCGGCTCCAATCGATCATATCCATCACAGGAAGACAGGTTTCAAGCAGAGCGCTCCAACAGTTCTTTTTGCCTCGATCTCCATACATAGTAACCCTCAAGAAAAGCTCACCCGCCAAATGATTCCCATTCCTTTTCGGCGCTTTTGGTCGGTCAATCCATAAAATATCCACCTTTTTAATCTCTCGGTAGCCTTCAAGAACAGATGATAGAACTCGTAAGAACGGTAATTAACAAAACAAGAACTGTTCGTTACGGTTTTACCTTTGACAGGAGAGTCGAGAAGAAAAGGGATCAAGACGAGTCGAATAGCATCGAGTTCCAAAGAAGAGTGCTTGGAGGCTTCAACTACGGTGACCGTGATGCAAAATCTGTCATCTTCCATTGCGTTCTCGTCTGAAGAGCAGTGGTTTCTAATCCAGAACGCCATACATGTATAACAAATCAGTATCGAATAAAAGACGGTAAAAAGCCAAATAAAAACCTGTCCACTTCAAACTCGAGGATGTTCTTACGTGCATTGGATTTGTAAATCAACTAGATCAAGCTTTAGTTCTTTCTTCCTGCTTGTATACTGCTTGCTTAATGAAGAGACAACAGATTCGGCATTGAGCTGTTTCTGCTTCATTACTTTCTGTAAAATTACAAAAGAGATACATTAGAATGTTTTTTCATGTATAGACATCCGTCAGTTTGTATGTGTATGAGTTTGTACCTCGGAGATATGAAAATGGCAAACCCACGGGCTCAAAGGTATCTTTGTGTTATTATTCGGAGAGAATCTAATAAAGAAGAAGACGATAAACATTAGTTAAGAGAAGCCATTGAAGAGAAGAAAAGATTCATAAAGACAGTTTAAAGTTACCAACATTATCATAGATGTCGAAACGATCTCTGAGAAACTCAGTTTCTCCAAGTGGTTCTTGATCTCCAGTGACCCGTATTCAAACCCGTGCTTTTTCTTAGAAAGCGCTTCAGACAAATACAGAGACATTGTCTGTTCTCGTTGACCTTTCTTCGATCCACACTCCAAGACATTCTTGCAGAAAGAGATGATAAAATCTAGTTAGACAAGTGTGGATATGATTAATAAACTCGAGAAACGAAGAAGATGAAAACCTTAAGATTCAGAAGCGGAGAAGTTTCAAGAAGGCTGATTGGCTGGTCCAGCGCACTGTAAGCTGCCTCGGATAAGGCACAAGCAGAGAGTGATCCGACTGCTTCACCAGTTATATCTTCGGCGGAATCATCAGTCTCATAAGTAAACTGAACTAGATGGTTTCCGAAAGAGTTTCTCACTGTCCCATCATAAGCAGCGTATATGTCTCGCATAAAAAACATTAATCTTCTGCTAAGTGTCCCCGGAAGATCAGCATTGCCGCTGAAGGAGCTATCACGGCTTGTAACAGAATGCACAAAAGATTCCAAGGGATTCAGACCCGTTAGAAATGAGTTCTCAATGACTCCATACGGGACAAAGGACTCAGAAGCGGTTTTGTCTTCTCCTTTTGTGCCTCGAAGCGGACTGCTCGGGTCGTTCCAAGCACCACAAGTCAGCTTACGCGGAAACCCGAAGGACAATGCAACCGACGAATTCTGCAGACCAATGCACATGCTGTGCTGAACCAGCTTCCCTATGTTTCCTTTGCTACCAGCTTTCGACATGATCAAGAACGAATTGGATTGATCACCATACCTGTAAGCCAGTGCCTGAACATCTCTGTATGCATCCTTGAAAGCACTAACTGCAAGCTTACTTAGCGTCGCTGATCTCTGTCTCTCGTAGCAGAACCGGGCCAAATCTGCAACCAAATCCTCCTCCTCTTCTTTCTCTTCTCCGTTAACCGCAAGGAAATCTCTACGAGACTCGACCATTAGCTGCTGCTTGTTGCAGACTTGTTCAGCTTCTTGCAATCCGTATGTTATCTCCTCTGTCAAGTTACTCCGAGACTGCGGATCAGAGGAGAAGTACAAATCCGCTAAGGAAACACTTAATCCTCTCATCAGCAACCACTCAGAGAGCATTTCTTGAGCGGCATGAATGATGTCGAGCACTTTCCCTTTGTCGTGTTTGAGCAATCCCTGGATGAAGTTCCCTTCTCCATCGCGGAGCCAAGCAGATCCTTCAGAGGAAGACAAAAGCTCTCCGTTGCTTACAACCACATTGTTCAGAGGGTAAGTGTACTCAAACCCTGGAGGAAAAAGCATCCCGAACAGCTGCATTCCCGTCCATTGAGGCTCGCTGCTCGAAGGAGAAGCTCGGATAATCGCAGGCGGAGGAAGCTCAAACGGGCAATACATTTGCAGCTGCTGCATCTGAGCTCGATTCAGATAACAGTTTGTCTCAACATTGACCAGATAAGCAGCCGTCAAGCTATCCTGTCCTAACGAAAGCAGATTACGACCGTTCTGTCTGTTAACAAGCTGCTTATCCAAAGCCACAAGCTCATCGAGCTCAACCTTCGCTTGGATCGACTGAGGAACATAGCCATGAAGACAATCCCCATCAAAATCACCACGAAACGGCAAACAACAGATCGGGTTCAAGGAGACAACTGAAGCTGTCGGGAGGACTCTAACCGACATTGCAATAAGCGAATGCTGGTGAATAGAAGGCGGTCTGTTCATCAGAACCGTGTCTCCATCTTTTAAAGTCCGTAAAATGCTGTCTCCAGCTTGGAGTTCGTCGTCTCCTCGGATAGCCACTAAGCTATCTCCTCTTCTCACATGAATCTCTCCTTTCTCAAACATTTTGTGGAAACATGAAGCGAAAAGCCGTTCTTTGTTCCACTCGTTGAGATTCTCTGATACTTGAAGCCTCTCTGCGATCCTCCGAGGTATACCGATCTCGTGGAGCTTCAAAGACGGGTCACCAACAACTACTGTCCGGAACGTATGGTCACTTCTTTTACCAAGCAGCACGTCTTTCATGAACCTTAGACCGCACAGTTTTGGAGTATCTGACTTCTTCTGGTAAGGATTTGCGGATTCTTGACTCGAAGACACATTTTCCGAAAAGAGCTGCGCCAAAAAACAAGAATTAGTTAGTTTACCTTCACAGAGGATATAAAAGGAAAAGTTTAATCTTTTAGAAACTATTGCTTACTCTGGAATATTGCATGCATTCTATAACACGAGAACTCAAATCAAGCAGGTTTCCGTTGAAGCCAACTAACTTTTTGTAGATTTTAGTCCGTTCATCCTAGAACAAATTCAACAAAAACCATAAGTACACGAGACAAATTACATACTGCAAACTCAAGAGAAAAAAACCTTCTCAAGATCAAAGTTTTTTTACTTACAAATACTAGTCGAGGCCCGTTGAACTGATGGACCATTTCGGTTACACGATAACCATTTGGTGTAACTGGAAAAGATGTCAGATGAACAGAGTCAAACATGGGGATCTCCTTCTTGATGAGCCTCTTATCAATCCCACATAACAGAGCATAAGCCTGCAAAAAGGAGGGCTTTCAGAAAAAACTATAGATAACACCAAATCACAGAGAACAAACCTGATAAAGTTCACTCTTTTTAGACCTGTGCATGCGTTAGAATCCGCCTGGTTGGTTTCAAACAGCTTTCGTCGATATTCGAGTCTTTAGGCAAGAAACTCCAATAATCAGGAGGTAATGCTAATACCCCTCGTTTCCTGAGTTTCAAAAGATTGTCTTCACTTACTTCACAAACAATCGCGGTTCGCCTGAACACTTCTTTAGTAGTTACTCTAAACTTCATTAGAGGGTAGCCAGTATTTGACTGACCGATAAAAAAAGGAAAAAACCACTGTAAGAACATAGTTTTCTTCCTCTAAAAGGAGAAATAAGTTGCAATCAAACTCTTACAGTGCAATATCTACATCTCTCAGGGCGGTCTCTGGTGCTCTGAGACTGTTTTTTCCTCATGTATTTACAGCCAGGACAGATTTTGTTGAGCAATGCAGCTATCTCCTTAAGGAAATACGGGTTGATTATGGAATGCTCGAACTTTATAACCCCGAAATGACCTAAACAGAAACAACGAAAACAGCGAATTGATCATCAATAAGCTGATCTCTTATGATTTTCCTTCCAAAACAATATCGTTAAAACCGAGTTTATTAACATACCTTCGCAAACTTTTCTATCTTTGCTGCCACATGATCTGCAAATAGATTCAGGATTTGGGAGCCCTAACCGCGAATCGGTAACCTGAATCGCTGCTTCAATCTCCAAGACAGACATCTTCTCCTATAATAAAGTAACCATTACATCAAATTTTGCTTAATGTACTCACTAGCAAGCCTGGAAGATTCAATTAGATTGATGAAAATTCAGGGCAGCACTTACTCGATCATCGTTACTCGAAATGCTAAAGACTATTGATTTCAGAGTTCCAATGGGAACCTGAAGCTCCTCGCAATCTTCCTCCATGTTTGCAGAATTAACTACAATAAGAAAAGTAATCAGTAAGGCCAATTTAAACACTTAAGTGCAAACATCAGTTTCTTTATCAGCAAACTCTAGTGATCAATCCAATCTCTAGTGATCAATCCAATGTGCAGAATATGAAACAAAACTAAATCTTTAGCATTTCACCAACCAGACAAAACCAAACAACTCTCTCTTTCTCTCTCTGAACACGATAGACCACTGAGAAACAGACAACTTTGGTATGGACAAAATTGTAAGCACAGTCCGTCTCTGCTGGCCAATCAATAACAAGCTGGAATAAAAAATTGGGAGATTCTTAATTGAATTACAGAGAGAATCTAGCATGAACCCAGAAAAATAAAAGAAGAGAAAACATGTTCAGACAAAGGAGATTCTATCTCAAACCTGAGCAAAACTCTTTTTTTTTTTTGCAAAAGACACAAAAAGGTTCAAACTTTGAACACACATTATTGAAACTTTACTTACTTTTGGAACTTTTAAACTCATAGTACAAGTCTAAAAGATTCAGTGATTGAACAACAAAGAGAAATCTACCACAAACCCAGAAAAGAGAAAATCATATACAGATAAAAGAGATTCTATTCCAAACCTGACCAAAAAATATTGAAGAAACACACACACAAAGAAAAAAGGGTTCGAACTTTGAACACATATTATTGAAATTCTCTTACTTTTTGGACCTTAAACTCAATAAAACAGAGCTACAACACACTAATGAAAAAAAAAAATTGCACTGCCAATAAGAATTTTCCAAAAGCCCACAAAAACCCTTAATGCTAAACATTAGCCCTTAAGACGATCTCAAAACGAAAACTGAAACAAAGTATTCGATTTTCTGATAAGAACATGCATAAACGAACAAAGTTGAATTTCCCACAATCATCGAAAATCTAACAAGGTTTCGTAAAAAAAATCGGATTTTCACAGACGACGATCGATCAAAAGAAACAAACAAAAATCTCAAAAAAAAATCGTGATAAGGAATCAGAGAGAGTGATCAAAAGCGAGAATCGTAATTACCGAAAAAGGAAAAGAAAGAGAAAGAGAAACAAAGCAAAAAACCTAAGAAGATAATTGAGAGAGAGCAAAGCAATGTAGTATAAGTTTCTTACTGGTTTCGAAATCGGAGGCTTTTTTGTTGAAGCCGCCGTTTGTTTTTCCCAAAGGAAACGGGAAACAACAAAAAAAATAAGGAGGAAGAAGAGAAAAACTCTTCTAAGTCCAAGGAGAGACTTTGGATTGTGAGAAGAAAAAAAGATGGAGAGAAAATACCGAAAATACCCCTTGACCTGTACTTCAATTACCTAGTCTAATTAAGTACTTTACCTTTTCGATTTTTTTTTAACTTCCTCGGTTAATTATTTTTAATTTTAAATATATGTTTTTCTGTTTCGTCGAATTACCTTATTTGTATAAACTCTGAAACTGTGTAGAAAAGCAAAAGTTGAAGAATACTGCCTCTCTCAGACTTCCCACTATCGTATATTTATTTATTTTATTTTGTGACATCCTATTCTGTAACGTATTTTTATTAGTTGTATTTTGGGACCAGTTTTTATATTGATAAAAGTAAGTAATAAATTTGGCTAGAATTATTGAGAAACAAAAGAAAATTCTTATGGTTTACAAATTCTTAAAAGATTGTTTGTAATCATCTCAAATGTTATAAATCTAAAAATTATTTTTTCTATTTTCAGAATTAACAAGATTCAATGAATTATTTTATTTTTATCAACAAGATACGACGAATCTATGTTTCTAGATTTTGTGTTAGTGTATGAATCATTATATAGCAATGTAAAACAGATTTTCTTGTAAGGTCCATAATTTTTGTATTTTAAGTAAACATTTTGTACTTTATTAGTTAGTTGTTAAAACAGTTAATATACTCACGAAGTGCGTTTGTTGAGAATAAAAAAATAGGTTGAATCTTTATATTTTAACGAACCATGAAAAAAATTTAGAATATTTTTTAATAAATTTGGAGGGTTTTTTGTCAATAAAATTTGACAAATCTACGGTTTTGAATTTTGTGTTAGAGACTTAGAGTGTGAATTGATATATAGCAGTATAAAAACGATTTTGTTTTGTAAAATTTTCATTAGTTAGTTATTAAAACGGTTGATATATCCGTGTAATTTAGAATAGGATACATTTGTTGGAAAAGATAGAGTAGTAGATTGAATAACAAGACTTAAATGTTTCAGTAAATTTTTCTTATTAGAAATAGAAGAACGTGGTTTAATTTAATTTACAAAACTAATAAGAATACTTGGTAGCATAGAGAGCTGGAAACATTTATAATACAGAAAAACAAAAAACCATTAAAGTTTGACAACTTGATGACCCATTTTGTGGGACCCACCGCAAGTGACTAGACTACCTGAATATAGTAAAACTTCTTTATGAATCGTCTTAAACGCCAGTCGCTGTAATTAGCAATTGCTTTTTCAAATAATTAGCATGTTTAAAATTAATTCGTCGAATAATTAATATTAATATGAAAACGAAGGTTTATTCTTTTTCATTACAGCTTTCTCCTGAAAGTCTTTAAGAATCGTACAAAAGGCAGAAGTCGAAGTGTGACGACAGCAGTCAAAGGGGCACAACTGTAAACTCACAATTTCTTCTTTTTTTTTTTTCTTGCAAACTCATCAATATTTTGTGAGCTGAGTAATAAAATATTAGTATCATAATTTTGTGATTTTTTTCGTTTGCATTTAAAGTTACATGCATTGAAAGTTTAGTTTACATTAAAAAAAAGTTAAATTATTACATGTATTTATATAATTTTTGTGTTGTATTGCAATTCACACGTGTATATTTTCGGATTTGAATTTGAGTTATAACTTGAGTTATAACACAACTGTGAGTATAAACTATTTCAATTCTTATGTAATTATTAAATGCTGTAAAAAATGATAATTATTACTCCTAGTACACTATTACATTGTAATTATAAATATAGTTATCTGTTTGAAACAACCTAACCATTTGCTATAATGTAATTATAGCCTTATAGGTATCATGAATTAAACTTTATGAATGGTTATGATTAGTAATCTAGTATTTTCAGTAGCACTATTATAGTGTCATTATTTGAATATAGCTGTAAAAAAAAAAAATATATACTCCTATAATTAGACATATAAATTGAATTAAAATGGAACAAAGTTTTCATATAGAAACCAAAATTTAGTATGTGTACCATACCGAACAAACTATTTTGTCTATAAATCCAACAAAACCCCTCAAATATCTATCTAAAATTATAATTTAAGTGGTAAAACAAACAATTCAGTATTAATTTCATTCATAGGTTAGTTAAGAAAAGTCAAAACAAATTTAAGATGCGTAATTTCTACGCTCCTTTCTTTCTTTTTGCATTGGAACCTGATCAACCATCAACATGAAATCGACAATTGATATACATATTCGTTATTTTGTTATTCCTTTATCTTTAATTTGTTCCTAATTTGTCAACTTCTAAGGTGCATTTATCAACTCGGAATTTCATTTGATGGGACGGATTCGATCATTTACAATTTAGCTAACTGATTTTGGAAAGAATAAAAAGTATACACTTGTATAGATCAATTTAAGAAACAATTTTTAAACCGAGATAGAAAATACGTAAATTATATAAGTTTTTGTCAGCAAATAAAAACATGAAGGGTCTGCTTTTTTGTAAAGCAACCTATAATTTCCCACTAGAATCTCATGTTCTGTGATGTGCAGGTACTTTCTTTTTTACAGTTTGAAATTTTTTTTTTTTATTCCAACATGTAATAATGATATTAAGATTCTGGTTTCACTATATATAATGATTATCGTATCTTTCTCTGTATATAATATTCCCTGTCAAAATGTCTCTCTCTATGCATGGTTTATAATTGAATATAGGGATTCACATCGATAAGGACATCCTTTTTGTAATGTATTTTTTTTTTTAAAACTACAACACTTTTTTTTTTTGAAACTAACTACAACACTTTTTCACAATAACATAATGGAAGCAATTTTATATGAATCGAATGTTTCCACTAAATTGCTAGAAATCTACATAGGCGGGTTTCCCAGAGTTCTAAACTATACAATTGGTAGATAGAAAAAAGGTTCCGTCGATTATTTTTGGAGCATTAAGAAAACAAATAGTATAAAAAATCTTGTTAGAAAAGAACTTAATTAATAATGTTTTAAGTAATTTTCCTCATCACCTTCATAAATCAGTTTTAGAAAATCTTCTAAAACTCCCATAAATAAATTTGTGGTATAGTGAAGAACAAAAAAGGATCGGATCTCCCATACATGTGATCGTAATATATGTATATTGGTTTTAGATCCAATCTCCCATACATGTGATCGTAAAAAAAGGAACATGCATGAAACGTCTAATTTATAAATAACCAAGTGGCTTTTGTAACCAATCGTCTGATATAAAATAGCCAATCGGGTCGTGTCCTTGGCAACAAAGTTGATTTCGTGGTCCCACGATACATAATAGGATTGCTTTTACCAATCGCCGCACGAGAAAAATAATAAGAACATCGCTTTAATAATTGGTCCGCCGATGTAGAAATTAATAAATTATAGAAGGTTTTTTCTTCACTAGTTGAATAGAAGTATAGACAAAATCATAGTATTGTTTTATAAAAAACAAAAATCAAGTATCAAGCATATAGACTAAAGTTGATTATTCAATTTGCTAAAAAAGAAAGTTGGATTATAGACTTATAGTATTATTTTTAAATTAGGATAGCTACTATAGCAAAACGTGCACAATAATTGTTAGCAAGTCAACTTAACGTTGGTGATTTAGCGACAAAATTTAATCGGTGAAGATTTTTTTTTTTTTGTCATTTAGATCAAAAGTCTTATTTTTTTCATCCAACTATAAATTTTTGTTAGTCTCATTTGATCATGTAAACGATTTACGTGGCAACAAAATTTGGTTTACTATAAACTCAAGAATTACTCTGAATATTGGTTTGGAATCCCTTTTTAAGATTACCTTTTGTTAAAACAAAATTTTAGATTTAATACATTTTTTTCTTCAAATTTTATCCCATTGAATATGGTATCTTAAACAATGAAATGGAATGATACAAACGTTAAAAATATACAAATAACTAAGAGTGTATTTGTTATATAACTAAGAGTGTATTTGTTATATAACTAAGAGTGTATTATATGAGAAATGTTAAACGGTGTATTTTGTAAAAATAAAAATAAAAATAAACTAGTCTATTTCGTTTGAAGTAAATTGATGAACATCATATTAAATTGTGTCATAAATATTATCTCATATATCTATATACTTATTTCTATAATCTTTTATGATCGGGGCCCATAACTAGAAGTCTAGAAACATTGCCCAACAACATCCGATTTAAGCTACCAGATGAAATTTACAGGTGAACTAGTGTGATAAAGTAAATTTGACCTACTGGATTTTCAACTAAATCACATCACCATATTAGAGAAACCTGATTTAACCTCTAACTTTTTTTTTTTATTATCAAAAGTTGATATGAATTTTTACCATCCGACTAATTCTTTCATGATCAGTGTAACCGTCGAGTAGTCCACTCACCTAATTTTATAATGGACCTAAAACATGACACCATTTCAACTGGCCAAATAAAAATTATTTAGATAATTTTGCATTTGAGGGAAATCAATCATTGGCCTAAACCAACAAAGCAACTCCTAATCTATTAGACCACTACCATTTGGTTAATCTGGTTTAACTTACTTTACAAAAAACCAGACAACACAACCAACTGTCAATATAATCAATCTTTTAAAGAATGTAAAATTTATTATCAAACCAAAAAAAGCCTTTGTACAATCAATCTCTATTTCCCAACACGCATGCAATTATTATTCTTATTGGAAGTTGAACTGAGGGGTCGGGGAGCGAGTCATGGGTTCATATGTACATATTTAGGTCGACATTTGCGTAGATCATAAGTCATAAAACCATACAAAAATACCACACGTAATAATTAATATTCTCTACAAGGAAATACAAGTTAATTTCAGTGAATAATGTTATGTTATTTTAAAGTTTTTTTTTTTGCTAAGATGTTATTTTTTTTCGCACTAAGATGTTATTTTAAAGTTTAAACGTTGAAATTTATTAGGAGCTTAGTTCATACTAATTTTTTAGAGGACTTAATGATATAAAAAAATCGCAATACACACTAATTCCTCGAATAGTTATATCTAATATGTAAGCCATATCCGAGTCAGTTAATTTCTCCACTTAAGGGCTTATCTCTTAAAAATATAATTTTTTTTTTTATTTAGCAGTTAATTGCGTATTAGTATGCATGATTGAATCTATTTTGAACCATTTACCAGCTTAACTAGAACTGGTCCTGTCCGATCTACTTAGTTACAACATGGTTGCGTGAAGGAAAACAAAATTACATTGTCACAGGACTTTACATATAAGAAATCTTAAAAGGTAAAAAAAAAAAAAATTCTATGCATAGAAAGCTATTGTTTAAAAAGTCGCTTTATAGGGATAAGCTTTCTGCAAAAGGAGGTTTTTTTTTTCTTTTTCATGAAAGTTATATTAAATAAAAAGATCATAACCGTGAGTTGAAGACTTGAATTTCATCAAGCTATGATAAGATCACGTTTGTCTTTGGTATGATGATCCAATTGTGACCATTGGTTCATAGTCACTGGCGACAGCAAAAAAAAAGGAAGAGAAAATAAAAAAAAATTAATTAATTGTAACTTCGGCTTTAGCACCAAAAACAAAAAAAAATTGTAACTTCGGGAAGTGAGACATTCGCATATTAGGTAAATTAGTATGGTATTCTTTATCTAATTATTTTTTGAACAGTTAAAAAAATCGCACTATACGATATTAATTACTACATGAATCTAGACCGAATCATTGTTATATATTTTTACTGCATGAGTCTAGCTAGATCTGTGATCAAATTCTATTATCTACTAATCTGAATCGTAAACGCTTTAAATGGTATAAACTTTGTTTTTTTTTTAATCTTTAGGATTAGTTTGGCTTTCTTCCTAAAATGTATCCGATTATGAAAATTTATGATAACTTTGGCTTGGTTTAAGGATTATTTTTTTTTTTTGGTTTTATAATACATCCTTTTTTGGTCAACATAGTACATTTTTTTGTCAACAATCAACATAATACATTGTTTTTTTTGCATGATAAAACAGCCTTATTGTTTAGTTCAATATATTATCTTCGGGTTTTGCGTTTTGCCATTTTATTTCTCTAAGAAAACATTGAATTCTCCAACACAGACAGCACGGGAAAGCTGAAAATAGCAAAGAAACAATCAGAAAGAAACCAATGGAAGAGACAGAGATGGAGGATACATATTTTCTCTGTAAATAAGAAACAAAAACAGTAAAAAGACAAAACAAAAAGTGGTAAAACAAAATCTCGATTTCTTATTAATCTGTAATATCTAAATGGGCTTTCAAAACCCATTACAGACCGACCATAAGACCAAAAAATGAAAATTTCGAATGAAATCCAAACAAAATATTATTGAAAATCTACACTGTACAAAGGAAAAGTTTTTGCTCTTAGAGCATTACAACTTCTTAGAAGAGAAACAGATAATAAAGAGGAAAGTGGTCCCATGACTAAGATATACACACACGTGGCACATTTTAATAGGATGATCAATGATTAATTGCTCATGAACTAAATACCATGTTTATGCAATGGTCCAATGTGTGATGGGATTGGGACCCATTTTTATTTTCCACTACAGACTTCAATTTAACCAGACAAACCCAACTACAAGGTCAAAACATTTTATGTTGAACAAGGTCAAATAATCCTATGACCAAAAGTGTTAACAACTTAACATTTCCTAAGTCAAACTTATGTTTCATAGTCAAATATCCGACAAGAGTAGTTAAAGATTGGAGTAAATATATAGCAAAATTTATTATAAACAAAAAAAAAAATTGCAAAACTCTATCTAACATCTTATTCCTCTGTATTACAATCTACAAATGATGTTTTTTTTTTTTTCATACTACTGAATATTTTACTATTCATAATGCAGATATTATTTTCATTTATTATTTTACATTTGTTTATTATTATCAAAGCATATAAAATAACTTTTGAAATTAAGACATACATATGAAAATTATTTTACATTATTCTTGTGATAAACTTTTAAACATACATTATATACTACTGATACATTTTGGTAATACCTATAGGAAACTAGGTAAACAGAAAAAAAATACAGTCAACATGACTCATTATAATGGGTTGGACTTCTTTCATATCTAAGCCCATTGATTTCCAAATATACGAAAGCAAAGCAAACCTTTATAAAGACTGCACAAAATTATTTCATCATGGAACCTTCTATCTTCCCCAGAGGATCTTCTTAAACCCCATAAAAACCCCGGGAAAATCTAACTGACCACACACACACACATACATACATGCATTAATATACGTATCGATAAATACATATTTTAGTAACTCCAAAGTGACAACTCTTCATAACACATTTCTTTTTCCACGTATACACTCGTATTCATATCATCAATGTACGATCTCGGCGGCGACATCAACGGCTCCTCCGCAAGCCTCATCATCATTCCGGCTACTCCCTCTCCGTCCTCCGACGTGGCAAGCTCACGGCCACCGGACGAGGGCAAAACCGTAATTCCGTTACCAAACTCAGGCGGCCTGAAAATCTCCGCCGCTGCAGCCGCCGTGCGCCTGATCGTGTCCGGATCGGTGGATTCTGGCGCCGGTAACCTCCAGGCGGAGTCGGAGATTTTTCAAGCACGCGGATCTCCCGCGCAGAGCAAGCGCCGCCACGTCGTGAGCACGCGCCGCCATCTCCGCCCTAGGATAAGTGCCGAGCCAGATTCTACGCTGGTGAATCGGCTCTCTGACTTCGCAAACCCATTTGTCGCCGTTCCTCCGCCGTACGCCTCTGTAGACTGGGTGACGTGTCTCCTTGAAAATCCTCCGTCCTGCACGCTTCTTTGGCCGCATCTCCGCCAGGACAATGTCGTCGTTTTCCATCTCCAATCTGTATCCGATGAAACAGAGTAAAATGTTTAATAAACAAAACAAAAACATAAAAAAAATCCAATTTTTTTTTTTTTTAAATCCAAAATTTTGATGGCTTAAGAGTTAGAAATATGTTTAAAAAACTTAATATTCACACGAACTATCATATTGGGTTCTTGAAATCAAAACTGAATTCAAGCTTTACTTGAGTTTGAAATATCGTCATAAACAGAGTAAAATGCAATATAAAATAAAGCCAAAACAGAAAAAATTCAAAATTTCAACGGATTCCAAACTATAAATCTGTTTAAAAAGTGAACCTTACACGAAGCTTTAACCATGTTTAAAAATAAAAATTAATATCGTTTTAATTTCTAGTTTGCTAGTGTTTGTTGTTTTAAGACAAAACAAAAAAATAGAATCTGATTATTTTGACTGTATTGTAGATTGAAGAGTTTTTTTTTCATTAACAGACATAAATTTGAGGAGTTTCTAAAATAATAAAATAGTTGAGGGATTAAAAATTGATTGGTGAATACTCATTGTAGTGTTTTTACAGATGTACCGTCCACGAAAACATCTTGAGGTATCAAAATCATTCTTTTCCTCTCACCACTTAGTATTCCAAAAGATATACAACAACTTTAACANCCACCACGAAACCCGCGGAAGAACCTAGTTTAAAAAAAAAAAAAAAAAAAACTTTAACAATAGTAATTTTAACTAGTTTAAGGTAATATAAGCAATAACACACTTCATGAACTGGAAAATGACTGAGTGTCACTGACCACAGACTCAAAGGCATTATCCATATTCTCCAAGTGCTTGTAAGCAACATAAACCACAAGGGCATCATGATTTCTAATTTCCTGCACTTGGATTAAAAAAACAGTTCAGACTTCAGATACGGATACTAATGTACTAGACTAGATTAAAAGAACATAAATAAATTTCACTAACCACGTAGGCTTGATCGTCACGTTTGAAGCCAAAATGCTTCCATTTAGCCATACAAAATTCATCATATTCTCCATATTGACCAACATTCCATTCATCCATTTTTGACGGTCTCGGGCACTTGAGAAGTTTAGGAGAAGCTTCGGATCAAGAAGATGCTGCATCTAAGCATCGGTTCTTTTGTATTCTTCAAGAGACGAACCAAGTTGACCTTGTGAATCTTAAGGAAACACTAAAATCTTTAGCGGAAAACCCGAATTGTATCCAAAGTATGATGGAGTCACCAATCATACTAGAGATTTTCAAATACCCAGATGTCGTGAAGTCCGTTTTTGTGAGATTTGTAGATAAAGTGTATTATTAGCAATTAATGATATATATAAAAAAAAAATGGAGTAATACATTCGAAAAAAAATCCAACTCTATTTTAGAGTAAAAAATAAAGTAATATATTAGAGATGCTCTTAACAACTGTTTTAAAAAAAAAAAATATTTTCCTATCAACAAATTTACTTGATCAAATCATGCTTATTTGCTACCTTTTTTTGGTCTCTCTCACCCAACCAGAGAGAAGAAGAATAAGAATGAAAAGAAGAAGAGGAATAGGAATGACCACTACCTTTTTTGGATTTGTTTGTCTAGCCGCTTAAGAATAGGATCGAGTTTATTTATCTATCTAATAATAATTTAAATACATTTTTCCCAGAACCAACTACTCTTTTGTCGCCTTAGAGATTATTTTGTTCAAAAATGTTTTGTGGCTGCCAGATTTTCTTTCACTGTCTAAACCGTATGTGACCCAAACACAAAGCTATTGATATTGGTTAAGTTGATCTTATGGCTCAGTAAATAGTTCAGAGAGTAGCCCTTGCTTCTTAGTCTCTTTTTGCAATTCTTTGACTATGCTTCACAAGGAGCCATAAGAGTAATATGAACCGATGAAATGTGTGTTTGGATATGGTTAATGCAAGCCGTGTATTGCTTGAGTCGCTCAGTTTCTTCATTTTCCTCCTCTATTTTATTCATTTCCTCTGCTTCTGAGTTCCTCTGTTACACACAAGCGTCTTCTCAAAAGCACAATATCATGAATTCATTCAATTCATCAACATCATGAAAATAAAAAACGGTTTGGCTCCGTGCTTGAGCCACAATAGGAGCATACAAATGAACATCAAACGGATTTAAGTTAGTCTTCTAAAAAATTTGACATGATCTTATGAAAACTTTTCAGCTGTAGAGGCAACAGTCTTACCTTTCTACGAGAAAGAGTTCGTGTACAGTGAAAAATTTTCAGTTGTAGAGGCAACAGTCTTTCTAAAAGATTCAGAGGATGAGAAGGAATGAAGGATCAGAACAACAAATTCTTCTTTTACATGTTCTTCCATGGAAAATTTGTTTAATTTGTCATTACAACTAATGGCTAATTTTGTAGAAACAAGAAACTGGTCAAAGACAATAAGGATAGGACTAGCGGCCCAAGACAAAAGTTATAAACCAAACTGTTTTCATAGCGCAAGCTAAAGAAATATTGATCTTGTATGTACATTTTACATTATCATAGGGGAGAAAATTACAAAAAAAAAAAAGAAACACACTGGCAACAAAAAATTACAAAAATACTGACCCAATGAAAAAGTAGGCTATTGGGCCTCAATCTAGGATCCAGAAATAATTTTTCTTAAGCCTATGTATTTTATTTTCAACTCATTGCGGGAATTGATTGTAATATCTAACATTAATATTTTCTAAAAAGTACTTCTCAGTCCCATAATATTATAGAGATATCTGCAAATTGCTAATGTGTAAAAAAAAGTTAGTAACTGCAAATTGCAAATTTTGTAGTCTTAGCTTCGACAAACAAAATCTGTATGTAAATAATCATCTCGATTTAATCCGTCACAATTCTCAAGTATAAAATCTGAATTACATTGCCTAAAACTGAATCTTATATCTTTTTTTTTTTTGAGAAAAAATCTCAATCAATTAAATAATAAACAAAAAAAGTTTAGATTTTTGTTATTTTTTACAGCTAAAAGTAACCCCACCAAACACAAACACAAACAAAACACACTTTAGGGAAACCCCACGCAATAGCCACGCACTTTCATCTCATATTTAATAACCTTAATTTCTTTCACTAAAACCCTAATTCATATCTCTCTATCTCTCTATCTCTCTATCTCTCTATCTCTCTCTATATACAAATACACACACATATATATATATATATATATATATATATATATATATATATATATATATATATATATATTATTTTTATGGCTGACCCTAAGAATCCTATCACTGAATCTAAAGCTATAAGCCAAGCTTCTTCATCGTCAGTTACTATTGAGCCAGCTCGCACGTGCGGTGACAGTCTCTCTAGCTCTGCCACGTGTGAAAACCCTTGTCCACTTGCTACTATCATCACTACTACTACTACTACTGTTTCTTTTGCGGCTCCTTCTTCTACTGCAAGTGGTAATGATATTACCACATTAATGTCCACTGACGCTGGCGCCATCTCTCGCCGGAAAAAACATCCGGTTTACCGGGGAATCCGTTGCCGGGGAGGAAAATGGGTATCCGAGATCCGAGAGCCTAAGAAGACGACACGTGTCTGGCTCGGGACTTATCCGACCCCGGAGATGGCTGCCGCAGCCTATGACGTGGCGGCTTTAGCTCTTA
Organism: Kernera saxatilis; assembly: GCA_900406395.1. Taxonomy (NCBI): domain Eukaryota; kingdom Viridiplantae; phylum Streptophyta; class Magnoliopsida; order Brassicales; family Brassicaceae; genus Kernera; species Kernera saxatilis. The sequence continues at coordinate 4,170 of OVAY01001483.1, read as the reverse complement.
AAGGCGAAGAAGCTGTCTTGAACTTCCCGGATTCCATCGGGACTTACCCTCTTCCGCTTTCCTCCTCCGCAGCTCATATCCGAATCGCTGCGGCTGCTGCTGCGGCTAATGCTGCCGTTGCGGCTAATGCTGCGGCTGCCGCGGCTGTGAAGGAAGGGGGAAAGAAGGAAGAGGGAGTTTGCGATGTGGCGGGATCTTCAACTACGGATTTTGTGGACGAAGAAGAGCTATTGAACATGCCTAGTTTGCTAGCGGATATGGCGAAGGGGATGATGGTGGCTCCGCCGTGGATGGGATCTCCTCCATCGGATGATTCGCCGGAGAATTCCGACGGAGAGAGCTTGTGGAGCTATTGATCGATTGAAATCTGTTCAATTTTGTGTTAGATGCTTTTGTTTACTTTTATGCGAATCATCTTTGTTTCTTTATCCTGATGATGATCACTTGTTTGAGATGATTTGTTGAATAAATAGTATGTTTTCCACTTAGATTCAAGAAGACAAATCTTTCGTAACAATTTTAGTCACATTTGTGTTTTGGAGTGTTCTTGATTTAGGGCACTGGGGCGTTCTTGAATCTTGGGATTAGGCTTTTTGTTAGTCTATCTAGCCATTTTCTCTTGTGATTTGTCTCTTATGTGTTGATTATATGAACAACTTGATGAATACAAATATAATTTTGTTTATGCAAAGATCAAAATATGAGATTAAAAACTCCATTTATATTGCTTGTTCCTATAGCGATAGTTACCCAAAGATTGATGGATCAAGGTCTCTATATTATACAATAGGAAAGAAAATAAAATGCGTCAAGCAAAACAGATTTTTGGTTTCGGAAAGCAGGACAATAACCAGAGATGAGAAATACTTTTTGTGGGATTTATTTAGTATTTAGTGAAAGTTTGAATAAATTAATTTATTTTTCCTTTCCTTCAGTATGTGTTTGTGATGATAAATGTTAATTTGTATATATGTTTAAACATATAAAGTCATAATTATGTAAGGTTTCTTACTGCATCTCCATTACAAAAGTAAATGAACAATAGGTTTTTATTTGGGACACATAACCTCTATGATCCGAAGATATAAATCTGTATTATAGTTGTTTGTATTGATGTTTTTCCGCTGTGTCGCCGACTGAATACAAATCTAGTAGTGGATATATATGTTATAAATTACTGACAATAAAAATCCGTGGTCCATTAAATAAAATTATTTAAGTTTTTTTTTTTGGTTTTATAACATTATTTAAGTTTAGAATGGCAATGCATATGTGTATGTTGAAATGTTGAATCATACTTCTAGTAGCATATAATTCCCAACATTTATTCACTAACACACAATATATGCATAATATATATAGATTGATAAAAGAAATTATAGAGAAGGCGACATTGTATAAATTTGTATATAATAATCAGGTTATCGTATCTGACGCTAATTAAAACAGTGTAATGGTGTCAAACAAAACATCAATAGTTAAATTTGACATCTCAACATTTGACTCTAGGCATTGAAGCATCGAACAAAGTCAATTATTTACCTTCTAAATCTCTAATCCTTGTCATCAAAGCAACATGACATGTCTTCTTAATTCCAACAAAGAGAGAGAGACACAAAGAGGTTAAATTAAGGAAGTAAAGGATGTGGCAGCACTTTCCTTTGATCCTGTGTATCACCAAGTGTTAAAAGATTTTTTTTTTTTTTTTAACTTTAATAAGAAAAAAATATATATTATTATAACTCCAATGTTTTTAGGGTTCTAAGAAATGGTAAAGGTAGGGGTCAAGTTTCACTTGGTCTGTTAAAATGTGAATATAGTTTTAATATAGTGATGTGTCTTCTTTTCATTTGCTTAAATATATAAAAACTTACAAAAAATAAGTCGGCTTGTCTCTTCTGATTTAACATTTGCACTGTGTTTTACAATATTGTGTGGCCATGATTGATACGTGTTGATAACTTGATATGTCATAGGACTTGCATTGTTTCTTTCACATAATTCCCTAAATTCGCTCTAATGTGTAATTAGTGAAGACGGGTTACTTAAGAAAAATTGTACAGTTTTAAGTAAACAATGGTAAGGCCACTCCTTTCATGATTATAAATTATAGACATGTATATATTAGTAGTATGAAGGTTAGAAATCCAACCAAAAAATATAAGATTATTTTATTATATCTTTTTGTTTGTTTGTTTAGCTAGCTAGTCCAAAATTTGACCTGACCGTTTGAGTGAGATTTTAAACTGCCAAATTAAAGATTGAAGAAGAATAGCCATTTATCAAACGGACTTATGACAAATAATTAATTACCTTTCCTAATAATTAGTGAAATATGATTAGAATAATGAAATAATTGCGTTTACCTGTTCATAAAGTACTCAATAGATCTAAATGCCACTTTGCGATATACAAATCTGTAAAGATATCATATAAAATATTCTAAAGTAATGATCTGAATATATGATACTTCAATTATATATATCCGTTGATTTTTTATTTGCGTATGAAGATTTTGGCTAGGGAGATGCCTCCATAGATTGTTTGAAACAGTCTCTTAAGTTATGAATCATCTTTGGTCAGCCCTAAGATAATAGGTCATGCAGATCCAAAAACATTAATTAAAGATCCCAAATCAACCAAAAAGAACATCATGATAATTAACATTTGAAACGGAAGATAGATTCTCAGACTAAATTAACCGTATCTAAAGGAGAAAGCTTTAAGACACTATTTGTAGTAAGTTAGTAACTAACATTTTAAGTCCGTACACAACACAAACTAATTATGATAATGAAGCCAGAGAAAAAAACAAAATATGATAAAATAAAATAAATAAAGTAACAAAGAGGACCGAGACAGACTATATATTATTATAGTATTATTGTTCATACGATTAATAAGGAAAATCGATAAATTTATGCATTTGTGTTTATCCTTCATGGAGAGTAGACAACAAATATCTTTCTCGATATCGTTGGGGACCATACATAATAATTTTGTACAGACCCGATTAGCTGCCAAACAATTAACTTTTTTTTTGTTTTTTTTTCTAATCTCGAATGATTTTTTTTTTTAAAATAATGAGCACTAATACCTAATGTTACCATTAGACGATTAATTAATCCGTTAATGTAACGCTCCCTAATCTCATTTATGTATGAATAATTTCTTAGTGAAAAATGGTTCTCTGGATATGTATATTTTAAAATGGTTCTTTAAAAAAATGTTGTTGTTGTTGCTAGTTGTTTAAAAAAAAACCTTTTAACAAAAAAATAAAAAAATTTGTTGCTATTGTTGTTTGATGAGGTAATTATTTTTTTTGAAAGTTGACTGTAACTGTAGATCATCATAACTAATATTTTTATATATAGTTGTTTGTTGTTATATGTGTAGGTTGTGCTTTATGTACGAGATATGGTTTAATTTAGAGTCTAAAGTCAGAAAAACACAAAGCTGTCGTTAACAATTTACAATTTGTGGAGCTCATTATCACTATGTATATGCACAGTAATTTATATTTTCTTTTATATAAAGTATTTTATTGTAATTGACAAATAACATTTTTCTTTCTCGCCTATCAATACTTTTGAATATCAACTTCTTTCCGCGGATATAATTATTTTGTTTGATATAATTATTTTGTCATTTTTTAAATTTATCTTTATGATAAAATCATATACCTTTTCATAACACGTTATCAGCACGATCACTTTAGATCCGGACTAAAAATATATTTATAATATATACCCTACTATAGCGGACAGTTTGTCGCCTCGTTAATATTTTACCAGTAATATATCATGGTTGCAAAATACACAATTATTATTTATTTACTGTTAATATTATAGTGGTAGGCTGAGCCTCCACAATATTTATTTATTAATAAATATATAATATATCATGGTTGCTAAATGCATCATAATTATTTATATTCTGTTAACGGACGTCCGAAACGTCGTAATTATTTATTTAATGTTAACGGACGTCTGAGACGCCATAATTATTTATTTAATGTTAATGGACGTCTAAGACGCCATAATTATTTCTTATTTAACGCGGATGACTCTGTCACCATAAAACTGTCATTAAAATATATTATGTTTATTATATAAGGAGGTTCGGCCACCTGTATATAATCATTCTATCTGAAAAATGGTAAATTTATCT
>OVAY01001482.1:1321-28771 GCA_900406395.1 Kernera saxatilis | reverse complement strand
GAGGATGTTTGTGACGGTAAAGATTGTTGATCTCGACGCAATCCTTGTGGAAGTAGAGTCTGCACGTCTTGCAAGTGTAGCCGCCTTCACCGCCAGATGTATGTTCTAGTTTAAAACAAACATCACACTCACACATAGAAGACGAATTTGTAGGGTATAGATGATGCTCATGAAAGTCTAGCATCACTGCACCAATAGAACTTTCAAGAGTTTTGTTATCCATGTCTGAAGAGTATGATTTGTTTTTTTTTTTCTTGTTTTTTAATATGAGAGGAATGAAAATTATAAATTCTCAAGACTTGGTGTGGTTCTTATGTAATGGCAGAAACTTGTCCAACTAAACTTTTAAAAGCCTAAAAACGAATAACTTAACTTTTTGTATAAATAACTTTAATAAATTATTAAAGTGTTGTTACAGAATGTTTAATTTTGACGTAATAGGAAAGTAGATTTAATAAAGAAATAATATACGAGTTTAACACATTGTAATAATTAAGGTTGTAGCTTTAGTTTTTTTGCCGTAGGATTTATGCTGTAAGTTTTTTTGCTGTGACTTTTTTAAAATAAAAGCATGATTGGTTAAATATTAATTGTATGCTGTAGATTTTTGTATATATTATGTAAAATATAAAAATATTTTAAATAAGTAAGAACATAACTTTTTGACAAAAAAGAATGTAAATTACAGTAAATAGCAAATGTAATAGTTTTTAGATATCGTAAATACAAAGTTGTTTATATATCATAATATGTGTATATATATGTTATATTTAGAAGAAAAAAAATAAGTTACAGTATTATATATATATATATATATAATTGTTTTAGCAAATAACAAAAATATAGATATATACATTATTAAAACAAATGTATGCAAATAAAATAGTTATTTTTATTTGGTTGAAATAAAAAAAAATAGTTGTCAAATAAAAAATAAACACGCTAAATATTTATATAAAGAAATAGGAGAGAGAAATTGATCCAAAGCATAAATATACTTGCTTTGGAAAAAATGGATTTCTACCGCTTAAAATAAAAGAAAACAAATATTTTGGGTTTGAGTAAAAAAAAAAAAAGCTAAATCATGATTGGTTGAACTTATACTCTTTGGAAATTTTTTTTGGATGTGGAAATATTCTAAAGTCATTGCCAATTTGTTTACAAGTATGTTCCTTTTACTAGAGGTGGCGAGAAAAATATATCTTATATATTGTAGATGTTAGGGTTATCACAAGTGATAACTTCTATGTAGGTTTAGGTATAGATCGGCTGTTAATAAAATCAGAGCAAGAACTAGGGCAAAACTAGGTGTTTTTATTAATAGTGATGAACAATTACAAGAGAGCTCGGTAATCTTTAGAGTTTTTTTTTGTCTAGATCTCTTGTAGGAATTTTTGAATGATCCTTCTGAGGAGAGCTCTCGGTCCTATTTATGGATCTCCATCGAGCTCTTTCCTTTTCCTCCTAGGATCTCGCTTTTCCTTATTTCTCGGGGGCTTGTCTTATTCTTTTCTTTTTCTTGTAGGTCGGCGGACGCTGAGTCGGCGATCCTTGGGCTGAGCTGGTCTATTCGAACGGGCTCCTAACTCGCAGGCCGAACTCCAGTGCTTAATGGGCCGAACTCGATCGGGTCGGGTTCTTTTCAAGAGGGGACCGAACCCGGTACCAACATATATTAAGAGTTAATTATAATTATACAAGTACTCTTTTATAAGAGTATCACTAGAAACTAAAACAATGTTTATATAATTTTATGTGAGAAATTATAGTACACTAATCTATGAGTTATGTCCGTGAACGCTAACATTAACCATGTAGGCCCCTTTCTTTCTTTAGGCTTCCACAACTTTTTGGTGCTTTGTAAACTTCAACAAACCATAAACTTTAATTGCAACTTAGGTTGCCCAAATTTTGATTTTTGGAATCTCTAATCAGGGTTGTGTGGCAAAAATCCACCAGGTAAAATTGGTTTACTTCGAATACTTAGCTTATCTTCTTCATTTTTAGCTTTAGCTTTATCTTTGTTGTCAACTTTTATATTAGAAGTAAGGGATTTTATTGATTCCAAAGAAAAGAACAATGAGGCATTTGCTTATTAATATATAAGAAAGTTATTCTAACTTAAAAACGAGGAGGAAGTCAGAATGATGTGCTTTTCTTTTTCTAGAAGTAATTTTATAGACAATAGATTAATAAATAAATTATCGAAGTTTTGTTACGGATTAACTAATATGGAAATAATATATGAGTCTAACACATTGTAATAACTAAAATGTTATGAAAGAAAAAAAGGAGTCTTTTGCGTGTTGATATATAAGAAACTGATACTAAACTTAAAAAAGTCCAAAAACGAGGAAGTCTAAAATTCTGAATGATGCTTTACTTTATTTAGAAGTAATTTATAATTTTACTAGATGATGATGGTGCTATGGATTTAGACAATTGATTATTAAATATATTATCAAAGTTTTGTTACGAATTGTTTAGGACATAATAGGAAAATAGATTTAACTATATAATTTTTTTTGTCATCTTAGATATCATTATTACAAATATTTGATTTATTCTTTAATGATATTCAAGTACGACATCCCTATGATAGACATGCTCTCTCCGCAACTCACGAGACTACGACAAACGACTCTGCCTGCGATACTCTGGATCTCCGATAAGTTTTGCACCATTAATCTGCAAGAAACTACACTAAACCTTGTGTAGAAGTATTAATAAACCTTTTGGTCAAACCACTGGACCAAACCTGGTGTAGAAGTATTCATGCGGATATGACATGTTCTACGTAGACGCATAGGAGGATACTAGGTAGCCATTTTTGAAAAGCAAAAATTTGTATGATTTTTTGTAAGTATGTACATTAATAATTGTTATTTCAAATAATATTTAATTTTAGTCTCTAAATCTTATTTCGAGAAACTAGATCTATGTTTAATTGTTTATGATCTTTATGTATTAAAATTTATGTACATTAATAATGTTTATTTTAAACAAAAAAACACTTTTATAAGAGTATCACTAGAAACTAGATCTATGTTTAATTGTTTATATAATTTTAAGGAGAAACATTGCATTGTGATATACTGATTTTATTTATGAGTTATGACAAAACAAGCGAACCCTACCTATGTACATATAATATTGGTCAAATCACAAGGCATAATTGGTGTTTAGACTTTGAGGGCTTTAGAGCGTTTGACATCCTCTAAAACTAAATTATTGCAAATCACTTCTCTTTTACTTTTTTTTTCTCTAAAGTCTTTAAAACTACTTTTATTTTTTTTTACTCTCTAAATTCACTTTTTTCTAAAGCCTACGTAAGGAGGCTTTAGCATGAGAGAGAATAACAAATCTAAGGTGGTGATTGTTTGCATGGTTTTTAGTTTTTAGATTTTGGTTTTTGGTTTTTGGTTTTTAGATTTTGGTTTTTGAAATTTTGATTTTTGATTTTGCAGTAGATTTTAGTTTTTCAAAAACTTGAATGGTGTTTAATTTAGTTTTTAGTTTTTTTCTTTATATATATATTTTTTTATTTTTTTGTCAACATATATTTATTTATATATTTTATTAAAATAATTAGTAATATCTAAAATTATTGCTTCTAATTTTTTTATTTAAAAATATTACAAATTATTTATTTAAATCTTGATTACTAAAATAAAAGCTCACAACATTTTATAAATAATAAAAAAAAATATGAGTAAAAATAGTTAAATTTTGAATAATAAATTTAATATCATTGATAAGTTTAAAAAAATATTTTATTAACATGATTTATTTTCATAAATTTTATATTAAATTTAGATACTAAGTTGCTAATGAATTATTTTTATTAAATTTTAATAATTTGGAGTAGGTATTATTTTTATTTAGTTTTATTTCTTTTTATTTTGTTTTACTGTATAAAAATAGTAATATTTGTAATAAAAAAAAAGAACAAGAAAAAAAAACTATCGGCACCAAGAAAAACCAACAAAACTTGGATTTTGGTTTTTGTTTAGAAACTGGTAGTTTTCTTTAAAATCTAGTTTCCCTAAATGTTTGAGAATCTATTTCTCAAAAATCTTGATTGGATAATAAAATGGTTTTCGGAAAATCAAAAACCAAAAACTGTTTTAAAAACTACAAACAATCAATACCTTAGTTTCTTTTTTTTTTCTTCCCCCAATGATTTGAAAACTCTTTATAAATTTATGTAATTTTTTTTTATCACAAACAAACTTTAATTAATTTGTTATATATATTTTTTCCTCTTTTATTCAAAATCTATTTTAATAAAACATCATAAATTTTTAACAATGTTCAATTATTTCTCTTTTATTTTTATCGAACACAATTTTGTATTAATCAAATTGATGCGCCGCGTTAGTTAAATTTATTTATTTTGATATTGATTATAACATGTAATTATTTTGTATTAATAAAATTTATTTATTTTGATATTGATTATAACATGTAATTAAATTGATGTCTCGTGTTGTTTTATTGATTATAACATCATCAATTTTTAACAATATCATAATTATTTTGATATTGTTAAGTTTATGTGAATTATGTTGTTTTCAAATCGATATAATTTATATTATTGATAAATAAAAAATATTTACCATATTTAAAGTAACAGCTTCTAAAGCATAAAATACCAATCAAATTTTTATCAATATCTAAAGTAACCGTCACAGCTTCTAAAGCCAAAATCTTTACAGCCAAAAATCTAAAACAAAAAGCCTAAAGTCACCGATTTTACAAATCAAGCCCAAAGTCTTTTTTGGTAGTAGGTAAACCCGGTCCATTAAGGTTAACGTTAACCAAGTACGTACGTCCTATTTAGGATTGGGTCTTTTTGGGCCTATCATTAGGATTGGGCCATACAATTTCAATTCGTTTTATTTTTTCGACGTCTTCGTCCGTCTCTGCTTTGTTGTGCAGACTAAATTAAATTTTAGGGCTGGATTTTTTACCCGGAATTGAAAACCCGAACCAGAACTGACCCGAAATATCCGGTTTGGTTCGGTTTCGGATAAGGGTGAATTTACCCCATGGGTAATATATTTGAGGATCCGTGGGTATCGGATAATATCTGAACTGAACCGGATATCCGAAATACCCAAAAATATTAAATATATTAGTTGTTTTTTCGTATTATGGATGTATTTATTTTGGTATTTTGAATATATTTATTAAGTTTTATCGGGTTTTCTGATATATATTTTCAATATTTTAAATATTTTTTCTTAGTTTTTTTCGAGTTTTTTGGTATATCTCTATAATATTATTTGAGCATGCATTTAAGAAAATAGAATTTTTTTGTAAATATTTACATCAAATGCCATTGTATATTAAACTTGGAAAGAACAAAAAAAAAATCGTTAAGGGCAAAATCGTCACCCAATCATTTGATCAAAAAAATTCACACGCGGATCCTCGCTAATTCAACCCAAAATAGTTAATTTTGACCGTAAAAATTAAATCATCTGTTTGGGCATTTTTAAAAATCGGCCCAAATCATTATTAACATGTAATAGAACCCTACCCAACTTATATGATTTTGTAGATTGCCACGATTTTAAGAATCTTATTATATAAAACTAAACGCGTTTGATGTGAATGTGACACGTAGGTAAAATTATAATTCACCAAATTGCGACATGTATACAGTTAATTTAGATTTTGACACGTGTCAATGTAATAAAAAGTAAAATAAAGAAAACTATATATTATCAACATAATTGGTAAAATAAATAAGTAAAATAGAAAAAAATAGAAAAAATAATAGCAATGTAGTAGAAAAAGTCAAAAAAAAATGAAAATAAAAATTACCTATGCAATATGTTATTAATGTAAAAAGTAAAATGACCAAATTTATAAAAAAAAAAGGAAGGTGAACAAAAAAAAAAAGAGGAAATAACAACGTGCTGAAAAAATGAAATAAAATAAAAGAAAAGTTATTAGTAGGTTGAAAAATAAGTTTTATTCTTAAATAAAATAAATGGCAAATAAGTGATATTTTTGGGAAATATTAAAAATGACATGTAATATTTTTAGGAAATATTCCTCTAAAATGCTACGTATATCATTATATATATAATATATAGACTCTAATTGTGTGTTTCCATTTTATTATTTTCTTAACTATTGATATCAAATTCAAAATAAGAAAAAATAAGTTGAGAATTCAAACAATCAATTAAAATTATTTAACTCTAAATCAATTAGATCGAAAAGTTTATATTCATCAAGTTCAACGGTATATACTTATTTTTTAATTATATGTAATTACAATGATTATTAAAAACATAATAGGTATTTACTTATTTTTTAATTATATATAAATATAATTTAATTATATATAAATTAAATTATATTATCCTAATCTAGTCTTTGTATAATCTTATCAGATATTAAATCAATTAATACATATCCAATCAAAATTCACGTAACCAATTCGGTTGTGGTGTAACATATCAGAATCTTTCTATAATCTAATATCAATATTTTTTCAATAAATACCTAGCCAATCAAAATCCTCTAAAACCAACCATAAACAATATATATATATATATATATATATTTATAGATTTTTTTAACTATCCTATGATCAACGAATATTCTAAAAACGGTATATTACTAAAAAAACTAAAGAATATCATATCAAAACTGAATTTCTCTACCAAAATTTTCTAATTTTTAATTTTTACCCTAGAATCTAGCTTACCGTAGTCATTAAGACTATATAAGTCACGCAAGTTAAGCTCCAGCTTTTTTATCATATACCTTGACGAAAGCAAAATAAGAACGAATTCATGGCCATGTCCATCTCCTTTCTCAAAGATGTGAAGCCATACAAGACGTCTTGGCGCGTCGAAGTGAAAATACTTCATACATGGAAGCAGTATATTGCCAAATATGGTGAGATACTCGATATGGTCTTAGTAGATAAAGGGTATACGTTTTGAATCCTACTCTTTATATATTCCACAAACTTGATTGGTTTGTTTTTAATTCTTTACCTCTCTTCTTGACAGGGACCTAAGATCCACGCAAATTGTCGAGAGTAAGAGCATCTCCAACTCCACTCCATATCTCACTCCAAAATGGAGTTTGGAGCCAAATTCTCTCCAATGCTACTTCATATCTCACTCCAAAATGGAGTTTGGAGCCAAATTCTCTCCAATGCTACTTCATATCTCACTCCAAAATAGAGTAATTAATAGGATTACTCTAAAAATAGAGTAACAAATAGGTTTACTCCATTTTATTAGTCATCATTTCATTTTGGAGTAAAAAATGGAGTAGGGTTGGTCTAAAATCCAACTCCATTTTAGAGTAACTCTAAAATAAAGTAAAAAATGGAGTAATAGATTGGAGATGGTCTAAGATGGTGAGATACTTTCCCTTTCTTCCGTTCTCAGATTTGTAGATCTGTCTTTTTATTTCGTTGTCCGAAAATGGGTTTTGTGGTCCTCTTATCTCCATAAAGCCAATAAGAGAAAAGTAGATATATGAGTATAGTCTTTTTTTTTAGTAATAAGAATATAGTTTTTTTTTAAATTTATTAATTATCATGTTTTACACTATTTTGTTGCACAACTAAGTACAAAATGTGTAGATATAAAACAAGTTCTAACATAATAAATATTTTAAATTATAAAACAAAAATATCCAACATAACAAATATTTTAAATTATAAACAAATAACAAATATCATGTATCTTATATCCGAATGATAATAATTAAAGTTTACAAATACCAATACATGCACACAGAATTGTTTCGTAAAACTATTTTAAAGTAAATATATATTAACGTTATTGTACTGTAACAATTGAGTTATTAAACTTCAAATTCATAAGTTTATTTCAATAAAAAATAATTTTGCGCATAGCACAGATTAAAATCTAGTTTTTGGATATTTTAGATATATTTTCGGATTTTCGGATATAATTTAGGTATTTTGGATAATAAATATCCGAACTGAACCGAAACCGAACCTGAATTTTTTCGACTAAAAAATCGGTTTTGAAATTTGAAACCCGAACTGACCTGGAACCGACTAGAACCGAACCGAAACCGAACCGAAACTATTATGGTACGTAAATGGGTCTAAAACCCCTCTATCCGAAAGACCTGAAACCGATCGGATCCGATCCGAAACTGAACCGAATACCCTAAAACCCAGGCTAGTCGTGCTCTTCGAAAATGTCTGTCGCTGAACCGTGCTCTTCTTAGACATCCTCTGGTAAATTTCTCAATGCCCTTCTCTCTCTTTTTTTCTCTCTTTTTTTTTCTCTCTCTCTCTCTCTCTCTCTCTCTCTCTCCTTCCTGCATCGTTATCAGTTTCGATAATGTATTGATTTTGGTCCCAATTTTGTATTTGATTATCGTCTGATTTTGTGTTATCAATTGATTGATTACGCTTTCGTTTTAGGTACTTTATCGATTCTGGGTTACATGAAATTCTGATTCTGCTATAGATTCAACTTTGAAACTAGATCGAAATACATAAAGAGGATCGAAATCAAGGGTTTCTGGTTTTCGATGGCAAATTCTCAAATTGAATCTGGTGCTCCCATCAATCTACAAGAGCTTTACCCTTCTTCTCCGTTTTACAAAGAAGCCATTTCACTCAGAGTTACAGGAACGTAAGTTTCTGATTTCAGATTCATGACTGAGAGGGTCAAGGCTTTTGGTAATCACTTAGACAAAGATTATGTTTTTTTTTTTTTGCAGGCTGAGAAGATATTCAGTTGAAACAGCTATAGGTGTTATTGAAGATGGAGACAAAAGTCTCAGAATCAACACTCAACACTTGAGAGATGTTAGTTTACGTGTTGGCTCAATCTACCAATTCATTGGAGAGCTCCACATTGAGCCCAATGATGAGGTTAGTGTTGTGTGTAGAGAGCTTTTGTTTCTTTCATGGGGATATTAGCTTAAATGTTTGTCTGCATTGAACCCTGACTCTGAGTATCAGATTTCAGATAAAACGATTCTCTTCTTTGTTAAAGAACTTTGCTTTTTTAAAACGTTATAACCTTTCTTGGGTGCAAATTTGAGAGAATCCTCACGAAGTTTAGTTATCTTGACTCTGAAAATGATTTATGGTAATAGGATGTGAAAGTTTCGAAATTTACTTGTATTTAAGCCTTTCGAGAAGATGTGAATTCAGTATCTCAGTTAAGACAATTTCAGTATACTATGCTTGGAAAGTCGAGTGTACTCGTCTCTTCTTGAAAATCAGACATATCCACAGCGAAAATCTTGGAAAGATGTAAAAAATTGTAAATGCTCGATTAGTTTATGTTAGCAGTAGACACTAGTATCCATTTCAGGCTGAACTTTTTTGTAGGTACTCTCTCCATGTATTATTGTCTTTGGTAGCTTAACCAATCTGAAAATTGATCCATGTACCATTTCTCTTTAGGCGATTTTGCAGGCTCGAACAGGAAGAAATGTTGATGGAATCGATATGAATCTCTACCGTAAAACGATTGAACTCCTAAGGCAGTTTCTTGAAGTGGAAGACAACAGAAACATGGTTGAATAAGGCTAATTAGCAGATGCCATCTAAGTAACAATGTAACATAACCCACTTAACATTTTTATACTTTGTTCTTTTTCTTACCTCTTTGTTCACTTGTAGATGAATCTTAGAATTGGTGGATTTGTTTTGGTCTGCTTTCTATATGAGCAACGTTCTGAAGAGTATGTGTTTTGAGTTCTCTTAACCAGCGAGGGAGTCCGGTTTGGTAAATTATTTGAACCGGTCTGGTTTTGATAGTGAATTTGCATTAGTAATTCCATTTTATAGAATTGCAAACACGTTTCGTATTTTGAAATTCAGAAATCTTTTAGTGGACACACTATTCAATCATGGATTTAAATTCGTTCAATTTAAAGCAAAATAATTATGCATTAAATTCTTGTGTTATTAGATTTGATATTTTAAAATCATCTTTCAAACATTCAAAAATAATTCGCTCTTTATAGTTTTCGTTTGTAAATCTTGTTCCTCTTGATTGGGTAACTGGTAGTTTGTTTTTTATTTAGTTTTTTTTGTTGGAAAAAAAAACATATTCAATGAAGATTTTAAATACTTCACTAAAATTTTGAAACTTTTGTTGCATATTGAATAATTTGAAATGGATTCCAATTATGAGTAAATTATTAGTAACAAAATTCTTATAAAGTTTTAGAATTTAAACGTATGCATTCTTGTAAAGTTTTAAAATTATGACGTATAAAAGAATAACTTTTATCATTGATCCAATAAGTCTTTTCGTTCAAGTCAATAACAATTTTGTTTAAATGTACAAATTTTTTTTCATTAATTTTTAAATTAAAACGGCCTGAAACTCAAGGCGACGGTGACTAGTTTACGTAAACAATATCAGAAAACTCGTCACTTTGGTTTGGGTTTTCAGAATTTAAGTAATAAATTTTTGATATGCCCACTTGTCTTGTTGACAACAGTTTTGGCGACTAGAGACCAACTAGTAATATCCAAATAAAGTCAACTAGATTGTAAACAATGCTAATGATATATAAAACTTAAACAGACAAGAACAAAACAAAAAAAGCTTAAACTGGAAAATTCAATGTGAAAGGACTCAATGTTTGGTCCCGAACCTAATAAATCAACATCCAAATTTTGACCCAATTTTAGACAATCCAAACTAAATAAAACCAACCCTATTTGTCTCTTAGCCATTTGGTCTTTAACTATATTTAGTAATTTGTTATAACTCTTCCGATAAGTATTTGGACTTAACACAAAAAAATAGATTTCCGTGAAATTTTGCTTTGTTTTTTAGAATAATGCTACATATTAATTTTCCATATAGTCTGTTAAATACTTTCTGGTTTTGTATGTGTAAATAACTGCATTTTTTCGAAATTCGATTACAAGTTACTACAGTTTAATGATGGTTTTGATCAGTAACCTAATTTAATGTGGTTGAAATATTTTATATATGTATATGTGAGAAAGTCAAATAACTGAATAAGTGTGTCTTTTTTTTTTTTTGGTCAAACTGATTAAGTGTGTCTTTGGATAAAATCTAAGTAATAATAATTATGTATGGTCGTTCTCAAAAAAAAATCATTAAGTATGGTCAAGGAGTCAAACTTCCAAGAGGAGGGGCTATCACCTATACCCACCCACCGTTTCCGAATAGGTGGTCAAATGCCAATAGCATATGATCTTATTATAATATGTCAACACAATTTGTCAAATAGAAAATAACGAAGAAAATATAAAAAAATTGTCAAATAGGAAATAACGAAGCAAATCAAAACAATTTGTCAAATAGACTATGTGGACTGTTCTATCACTTTGTGGTAATCGCCAATGTATTTGGCTTTCAGCCAACAGGAAATGAATTTCTCAGAAATGCCACTATATGATGATACTAAAAAGAATACGAATACAAAAATATCAAATGTTCTAAATCTTTCTAAATGTTCATAATCTACATGATTTTTTTTCCGTACCATGTTGTTTTTCTTTGTAGATGTCTTACATATCGAATAAATGTAGATATTTATCATATAAACGTGTTATCTGCCAATACCCGCGCATACGCGCGGACTTTTATATATATATTTTTGGTTTTTTTTATAATATATCACATGTAGATTTTAAATAATTTATATATTTTTTAAAAATATTTTTTTTTTAGTTTTATATTTTTTATTTATTTAAACATATTAGGGTTCTTTTGTTTTTCTGATCCTGTTAATTTGTTGGTTATTCAATATTTTTCTTCTTCTTTTTTTTTCCAACAAATTTAATCAGCAAATGCTTCAGTGTATATTTAAAAACAGACGTGAAGAACGAATAGCATATGATATCTAAATCATTACCACGAGACATTGAGGAAGGCAACATGATCTGTTTTTGATTTGTTTGAGACGATAGCCTATAAGTGGGGTTCCATCTAATGTTCAAGGAGCACATTAATTTCCTCACCTTTCCCGGGTTGATCACTTCTCTGCTTCTTCTAATAAAGTTCTTATATATATATGGACTCCCATTCGAAGTGCATTATCTCTGTCACAACCATCTCTCTTTCAATAATCAATGCATGCGTTTTAGGCTATAAGTGAGGCTGAAGTCACTAACCTTACATTCACTGCTCAACAGGTGAAGACTCCTCTGGTGGTGGAGAGTCTAGCCTCAAGAGCAGATGTGGAGCAAGCAATGATCAATGGCGTAAAGAATGTGAGCTTTTTCTCGGCAATCCGACAATCTAAATGGTTACAATTTAGTAATTTAATTTCTTTTGTCAATCCCAAAATTGAAATTTACTTAATTGGTGAAAAGATGAGAAAATGACTTACTGTTATAATCATTGCAGCATAGCTAAGAATCTTATTGAGGTCTTGATGCATCATACCCATATTCCTTGTTCCGATAAAGTTTACTATGCATTACAACGATAACAAGTTAGAATCCATTTTAATAAGACCAAAATATTCTTCTTCTTTACCTTGATCTCCTTTGTTATCACGATCTGTATTCTGAACTTCATTCTCAGCAATCATCAGGTTGCTTCTCCTCATCCTCATCCTCCTCCAGAACGAGTTGAGAGCTAAGGATACATGAAATAAGAAGCAAAAACCATTAATTATGAAACACGCATACTTCTCGCAATACTTCAGCTGCGTTATCCAAATAAACTTTTTTCTCCTAAATATGATAAAAAAACACAACATGGAAGCTATAATACAAAGGTGCATATATATCTTATATACATAATTGTTACCCGGGGAAAGTATATTTTTCTGAGTTTAGCAGTTTGATGTTTGCAGTGGTCTTTTCATTAGAATCCTTAATGACTATGTCCATATTGGATAGATCACCAATGTCGAAGGAAACCTGCAACAACAATTCAAAAACAGACGGAATAATGCTTAACATCCATGATTGAACCGAATGTTTATGTGATGGTTAAAACTAATCGATGAAAAGGTTTGAAGAATTTCTTACTGTTAGAATCCCTTCAACAACTTTATTTATTCTCGCTTGCGATTTTGTTTACAACCAACGCAAAAGATCGAGGGAATCAAAAGGATGAAATTCAAGAGGATATTTAATTTTGCAAGATAGACGAAGGTAAAAAGTCACAAAAAATGGTATTAATTATCAGAATATTTTTTTTTTTTGCTAAAACATTATCAGAATATTTAGCATGGCTGTTAAACGCTAAAGCTGAAGAAGGACTAGAAACTGAAAAGTCAGAGGAATGGATGCGTTCAAAAATTCAGTTTGGACACGTGGCACAAGGTTGGAGAAGCCCTTCTTCTTTCATATATATGATTCCATATGATTATCTAACGCATTAAATAATGGTATATCCATGCATACCATAACCAAATTATTATATTTTTAGAAGATTATTTTAAAAAATAGCACGCTATATTTTCCGTCCATCTTTTTGTCGGTACAATTTTGTTAGTTATTTCATAGCAACATTAAAATTTACTAATAACCTAAATAAGTTTTTATTTTTTGCTATTTACCAAATTGACTTTATAAGTTATGTTATATCATCTACACCGAAAAAAGAAGAATAAGGAGAAAAAAAAAAGTTCTATGAACGTGTTGAAATGAATAGTCTCGATCAGAATATCAATTTTCAGTTAATTGAAATACACGATTGTATTTGCAAATATTGATATAATGTATATGACTTTATTTATATCATATGTAATTTCCAGTGTTGTAATATCTTAACTTCAGGAAGTTTATTGTTTGACATGTATGTAGTGAAAATGCTATTCGTTTAATTGTTGGCAATAAATTTTTAAAACTTGGTTACCAACAAAAAAAAAAAAAAAATCTTCAAACTTGTCATTATGTCAAAATGCACATGCATGATTTTAAAGGATAAAGTATCCACATAGATGAGGATATAATTCACTTTTTGACCTTGATGATTATATTTGTTTGAGTATATTTTCTTCATTTCAAATTCAAATTCAAATAGATCACGTGTTTAACTTGTAAGTTTCACGGAAATAGTCCACTAATCGCACTTTCTCTTTGTAATTATTATCTAAAGGAAAACTCGAATAAAGCACAAGGCATCCAAATTTTTTTAAAATATAACTTTTTTTCTTCAAAAATCCCTTTACAATTTCAAATATAGACTCGTAGTGGACGAGAATCAATACTTAGTCGTATCTCCAAGAGGCACAGTCCTTAAGCAGTAAATTAGAAAAATTTAATTCTTTTTCCAAGAATTATCATAATTCGCATCTCTCGAAACATACTATACTAATACTACTTTCTTTAATTATTATCCTTTTTTATATATGTTATTTTTCACCAAGACAACAATTTTTTTGTTACTAAAGATTGTCAATGTATTCTTCTTACATAACCGAAAATAAAAACATGATAAAAATAAAAACGAGCGAATAATTCTTTGAGCTCTGATCAATCTTATGACTTGTATAGTTTTAATCTTTGTTTTCATGGAGTTGGACAAGGTCAGCTTTTGTTTGGTTTTGTTTTGATAAGAATTTTTTCTTTCTCTATCATTTAATTTAGTAGTATATAAATATGTAATAAAAGACTTTGGTTAATGTTTTTTTGTTGTTGTTAAAATGGTTGGTGTTTAAAGTGATATGAGAAAATGACGATTAGAGGATATATATGTCTTATTAAAATAAAATAAAAAGTCTCTAAACGTTTAATTAAAAAACAGTACAAAGTTATTCCGCGTAATCCCTTTCTTTTGAAAAACCAATCTTTTTGACTTTGGCCAACAACCAAACGTCTAAGTCTTTTAACCTTTAAAATCGAAAATATTAAATAATACAATCCTATGAAACTGACCTTCGGTCCAAAATGGTCAGCAGAATGATGCCAAGCATCACTATATATACTTCACCATCTCTATCTCCAAGTATAACACATCATTAGAGTTACAAAAAAAAAAAAACTCAAAGCAAATCCCATAATCACGAACTCTTTTTAAGTTAATCATTAAGAGTTATTAATCGTTTCTCTGCAAATAAGAAAAGAAAAAGATGATGTTACCAGAAGCATGCGTAGCCAACATCCTTTCATTAACATCTCCGGTGGATATATTCTCGTCGTCGGCGGTCTCTTCGGTTTTCCGGTTATCCGGAGATTCCGATTTTGTATGGGAAAAGTTTCTGCCGTCCGATTACAAAAGTCTCATCTCTCAATCTACTAATCATCATCGGAGTTTCTCATCCAAAAAAGAGATTTATCAATGTCTATGTGACTCTATTCTTATTGATAATGCCCGAAAGGTTCGATCTTTATGAGTTACTTTGAATTTTTTTTTAAAACGGAAAATTTGATTTTAATTATTTGAACTAATAATATTTTTATGTGTATGATGCAATTTCAGCTGGTCAAGATCAATAAATTCTCTGGAAAAATTTCGTATGTTTTATCAGCAAGAGATATTTCCATAACTTCGAGCGACCAAGAATCCTACTGGTCTTGGAGCAATGTCTCAGATTCTAGGTCAGTTTTTTTTTCTTGAAATAATTACTTATGTTTTTTGTACATTTCGACATTTCTTGTATCTAAAATGTTTCATTTTGAATAACTTCAGATTTTCGGAATCGGCTGAACTTATAACAACCGATCGGTTAGAAATCAATGGTAAAATCCAAACTGGAAATTTATCACCAAACACAAGATACGGAGCATATCTCATATTGAGAGTAACTAAACGGGCCTATGGACTAGACCTAGTTCCGGCAGAGACTTGCACTAAATCTAGGAATGGTCAAATTGTTAAGAACACAACTTATCTATGTTGCTTGGATGAGAAGAAACAACAAATGAAGCGGCTGTTTTACGGAAACCGAGAAGAGCGAATGGCGATGGTTGTGGAGGGGGACGGGAAAAGGAAGGAGCCGAAAGATAGAGACGATGGGTGGATGGAGATTGAGTTAGGAGAGTTTGAGACACGAGAAGGAGAGGATGATGAGGTGACTATGAGTCTCACGGAGGTGAAAGGATATCAATTGAAAGGTGGCATTGTGATTGATGGTATTGAAGTGAGGCCTAAGTCTCTCTAAATTATGATCAAGATGAGTGAGTGAATTCGGGGGTCTATTTATTAATATTTTAAAGTATGGGAGATAAATAGAAGATGAGAGAGGAAGTAAGGGCTTCTGTGTGAAGAAATTGATTTATTTATTCATTTTTAAAAAAAGATTTTGTTTATTCATAAGTGCATGTTGAAGGGAGTAGAATTTTCAACTCTCAATTATTTGGTTCGCTTGAGGGATAACGCAAATTCCATTAACATCTTGTTATAAAACCTACAATTAATTTGTCTTTGACTTTTTCATTCAGTTTTTTTTTAAGTATCATATAAAAAGTTGAGATGAGATCCAAATAATATCTAAGAAATTATATGAACTAATTTATTATAGTTATTGATTTTGAATTAGAAAACCATAAAATTTAATATGGTATCAGCCTAATATAGCATGATATGATCCAAATTAAATAGGTTGGTCTAAATGAGGTTTATTGTTGGTTCTATAGTTGGATTCGGTTCGAAATAAAACATAAGAGTTACTATCTCGAGAGATGTGTTAGGTTATTCATCTTAAAATTTTTCTAGGTCAACCACGCTTAATTGTGGAGTGTTCTTACGATTATTTACGGAAAATATAAGTACACATTGGCGATATAGGTAGCCAAGCAAATCTTTTAATCTCTTTCTCATGAATCACTATTTTTTAGAAATCGGGGTATTACAATCACCTCCACTCCCTGACACTCGTTAGGGTTCGGCTCTAACACCCAAATTTTAAAACTAAAAGACACTGAAAATACACAATAAATCATAATAGTATTTAAAAGGATCAAATTCTTAAAGACCAAGAGATATACGCTACAAGTTTGTGAGAATATTAATTTGAAAGACCAAAAGACCAAGACACTGTATTTCTTTTCTTTGCATTTTAATTTGAAAGCTTTTGATCAAAAAAAAAAAAGTTTGTGAGAATAAGGTAGACACTATGATTTTTAGTTTTGTTTCCTAAAGATAAGAGTTCCTTCCAGGGACGACTCATAAAAACACAAAACCTAGGGTATCGTCGTTTTTTCTCGGCGGCTCCGCCTCCCGTGAGCCAGTGTCTCTCTTTCACCGGCGACCTCTCATCTCGGTGGAGCTTCTCGAATACTTATCCTCGTTTGCCATCATCTTCTCCTCTCCTATTTCCATGAACTCTCCACTCTCTCCCTTGATTCCAGATCTGAAATCCAATGTCAGAGGTTTTGATGTGCCTGCATGTATAATCTCTGACAGTTCTCTCTTAGCCAAAGGCTCCCTCGCAGGCTCCATGTCTTTGGAAGGAGATGCAATCGTTGCTTCGACGGAAGTGGTGTCATCGACATAAGTTGTGGCATTTATGAATTCGACGGCACAAATGATTAATGTGGTCGCATATGGCTCTCCAACTACATCTCCGACGCCCTTTGTTTCTTTTATGGGTGCATTGGCAAAACTGTTGAAGATTATGCCGGAGTTAAGAGACCCGATTCTTCAAGATCCTCCACCTAAGACTCCAACAACTAGGAGTAATATTCGTCCATCATCTGACATCCTTCCACCGGGGTTGAAGGAAGATGGCAATTTGCAATTTTCTTGGGTAGCAAAGATGGACCCAAAAATCAGAAATCTATATCGCACGGCTTTGCCGACTTACTTGGAGGATGGTACTACATTGGTTGAGATTCCGAACCATGTTTTGATGCAAGGGTTTGAAAATCATAAGGAATACATAATCGGACAATTCTATCGTTGCTCTCTACCATCGGGAGGTCTCATACACGCCATGGCTAACCGAATATGGGGTAAGAAGTGTAAGATTATCTCCCGTAAGTTAGGTACTTCCTCTTTTCTGTTTCATATTCCGGATATGAGTACTAGAGAATGGGTTATACAGAGAGGAGTTTGACACTTTGATGATTGCATTATGTTTGTTGCCCCTTGGTCTACCGATGCTTCGTTAGCTTTACCGGAAATATCTTCTTTTCTGGTATGGGTTACCTTAAAAAACATTCCAGCCTGTTTATACTCTAAATGGAGAATTAGTTGCATAGCCTCCGGATTAGGAGAACCAATGCTCACTCCGAATCTAAGTGAGGCCAAATTAATGGTGGAAATCGAATTAGATAAACATTTTCCGCAAAGGATTGCAGCTGCGGACAAAAAAGGAATATCTCAATGGTGAATGTTGAATACTCGTGGATGCCATCTAAGTGTGAGAGATGTGGACACTTGGGCCTTAAGGAATCTAGATGCCTCTTCCTTCAAAAGACCATTGTAGCTGATGAACGAGCACAAGGATCTTCTTCAGTTTTTAGTCCAATTGATGTCACTATTGATGCCACTAGGGATTCAACCTCTATACTAGCTCAAGACGCATCAGCCACCGATATTGTTGTGCCTATTGCAACAATAATCACTTCATCAATTGTTGTGGAGGAACTTTCAACCCCAACTACCTCAAAAAATGGCATGGATCATACAACTACGTTGGTAGACGCCAACACCACTATTCCAACAGTAGCTTTGACAAAAGCTGTCCCAATTGAAACTGCTTCACTCACTGATATGTCGAACAACACTACTGCCATCATCACAAAAGCTTCGTCAACTGGTCTTCCTTTGGCTATGGTAACTACCTCCACTCTTCCTCATTCAAATTCATTGGCTAATGAAGATGTGAAAGGAAATGTCTTTGGAAGCAATTATTTTGATGTCCTATAATCGGGAGTTTATGCAGGTTATGAGATGGGTGATTCATCCCTTAAAACTCGAGGAGGAAAGCCAATAAAGCCTACACAAAAAGTTCAAGAGATGCAATGGACAATGGTAGGTGGTCGAGGTAAAAAGGGTCATGGTGGTCGAGACGGCCACGGTCCACCTCCTTAGAGAATCTTCTCTATATCTTCTTTCTCTTAAACTCTACTTCATTGTAGCTTTTTCCCTTAATTTTCTTAACAACTTTCTCAAACTATATGGTCTTAAAACCATATCCTTGTAATATTTACCGTATGCATTTTAATTGAAAGCCCTTTGTCAAAAAAACAAAAGAGAATTAATGAAAGCAAATAATGTTTAATTTATTTCAATAAGATTAAAAGACACTGGGCATCAGGATA
The DNA here is from genome assembly GCA_900406395.1 of Kernera saxatilis. Lineage (NCBI taxonomy): Eukaryota > Viridiplantae > Streptophyta > Magnoliopsida > Brassicales > Brassicaceae > Kernera > Kernera saxatilis. The sequence continues at coordinate 9,582 of OVAY01001482.1, read as the reverse complement.
TTCATAAGATTTATACATATTTATTTTTATTTTGGTTAAACAAGGTTCATACATTAAAATAAATATTTTTGATGCGTTAAACAATCTAAGATCAAAAACTAAGTTGCTAATCAAGTTTCAAAATTAAAAAAGACCTAAATGAAGAAACACAGTTACTATTTTCTAAATCAACATCTCAATTTATTAAACCATGAAATTCCTTTGAAAAACCTAAAACTCAATTGGGCAACTATTCTATTCTTACATAGTAACAATCAAAGAAGAAGATAAAATAAAGAAATACATGTTGAAATCCAATAAAATAAATAAGAGGGTTCATAAACTTTTTCCAAATTGTCAATAAGGTTTAGAGATATTCTCTAGAGTTTGGAAACTCAAAAATTGTTTAGAACTAAAAAGTATGAGGAAATATGTCTCAGAAAGTCGAGAATATATATGGGTTTAAAATAATTAAAATTGAGATAGGTCGGGGTTGGAATGAACTATTATATCAAATTTTGGTAGTAAATATCCAAAATTTAGTTTGATCCAAATATAGAAATCATTTCAACGGATATCAAACTTATGATGCTTCTACACAATTATACGATATATCCATTTGCAGCCGAATCATCCGTTTGTAAACGAAATGATTCGTTTTTCTTCAACGAAACCTAGAACTCGAAAAAAATATACGTAGATGTATCAATGTGTGCATGTATGAGAAAGTCATATAAATGTTTCTTAGGTTAAAGTCAAACTTCCAAGAGGAGGGGCTATCACCTCTTTTGCTTATACCCACCCACACTTTTCTAATAAATGCCAATGGCATACATCTTACAATATGTCAACACTGGTTGAATTTAACTGTAATCATGTAATCATCGCGTCGTTTTAAATGTTTATTTCTTTTACTTAGGAAATAATCAAGAAATTCAAAATAATTTCGCCAAAAATTTTGCACGTGGTAAAAGGATAAACTATGAAGATAGATGAGGATACAATATAAAAGGGATAACTTTAAATTTTTGATCTTAATGATTTGTTTTGAGTATATATTTTTTTGTCCCACTTGTAAGTTTCACGTAAATAGTCCACTAATCACACTTTCTCTTTGTTACTATCTCAAAAAAAAAAAAAAAACGAAGCATCTTTTTATTTTACTTGCTCTGTTTCCCTTCTTTTTTTTGGAACGAAACTTGTTTTTCTTATAATTGGTAAAACTCAGATAAATTTCAAAATTAAGAAAACTAATTTTAATTTCACGAAAATTCCTAAATCCCATTAAAACAAATTGTTTTTGGCGAAAATCCTAATTACTTCTAAAAAAATCCAATAAACATCACAATCAACTTAATAAAATTTTCTAAAAAAGTATTATCTCCGCACATCACATAATAGTACTTAGTACTATACTAATAGTTCTTTTTTTATAAACCAATATCCTTCTTTTATCTATGTTAGATTCCACCAAGACAACAACTACTTTACAACTCATTACTTTATTTCATATCCAAGTATATAATTTGGGGGCTCAATCTCACCAAATCTATCTAAGCTAGAAAGATCCAAAAGATTCCATTCTTGTAAATAAATAAATAATATTTCAATTTTCTCTAAACGTTCAATAAATAAATAAAAAATACTCCAATTTTCTCTTCCGCGTAAATTTTCTCTTTTGGGAGACCAATTTTTCTTTTGGCTAACAACCAAAAAAAAAAACCGTTTTGACCTTTCGTTTTCTTTTGCTTGGAGGGGCCAAGCTTTAAGTTTGAACCTTGCAAATAAACAATATTTAATTCGATAGTATTGAAAAGATCTATGAAACTGACCTTCGGTCCAAAATGGTCAGCAGAATGATGCCAAGCATCACTATATATACTTCACCATCTCCATCTCCAAGTATATAACAAATCATTAGTCACAAAAAAAACTCAAAGCAAATCCCTTAATCAGAAAACTGTTCTTTTCAAATTCTTAATACTCTTTCTAAATTAATTAGTCAGATTTATTAATCTTTTTCTCTGCTAAATAAGAAAAGAAGAAGACGATGATGTTACCAGAAGCATGCATAGCCACTACCATTGCCTTCACATCTCCGGCGGATGCATTCTCGTCGTCGGCGGTCTCTTCGGTTTTCCGGTTAGCCGGAGATTCCGATTTCGTATGGGAAAAGTTTCTGCCATCCGATTACAAAAGCCTCATCTCTCAATCTTCTGATCATCATCGGAGTTTCTCATCCAAAAAGAAGATTTATCAATGTCTATGTGATTCCCTTCTCATCGATAATGCCCGAAAGGTTTGATCTTTAATTATGAGTTACTTGAAAATTAAGAAAATGATTTAAGGAAAAAAATTATTTGGACTAATAATATTTTTATGTGTATGATGCAATTTCAGCTGTTCAAGATCAATAAATTCTCTGGAAAAATTTCGTATATTTTATCAGCAAGAGCTATTTCCATAACTTTGAGCGACCAAACATCCTACTGGTCTTGGAGCAACGTCTCAGATTCTAGGTCAGTTTCTTTTTTCTTGAAATAATGCTTTGTGTACATTTCGAAATTTCTTATATCTAAAATGTTTCGTTTTAAATGATTTCAGATTTTTAGAGTCGGCTAAACTTATAACTACGGATCGGTTAGAAATCAAGGGTAAAATCCAAACCGGAAATTTATCACCAAACACAAGATACGGAGCATATCTCATATTGGAAGTAACTAAACACGCCTATGGACTAGACCTAGTTCCGGCAGAGACTTGCACTAAATCTAGGAATGGTCAAATTGTTAAGAACACAACTTATCTCTGTTGCTTGGATGAGAAGAAACAACAAATGAAGAGGCTGTTTTACGGAAACCGAGAAGAGCGAATGGCGGCGATGACCGTTGAGGCTGTCGGCAGGGACGGAAAAAGGAGGCAGCAGGAAGGTAGAGACGACGGGTGGATGGAGATTGAGTTAGGAGAGTTTGAGACACGAGAAGGAGAGGATGATGAGGTCAATATGAGTCTCACGGAGGTGAAAGGATATCAACTGAAAGGTGGCATTGTGATTGATGGTATTGAAGTGAGGCCTAAATCTCTTAATTAGGGGGTCTAATTGTTAATTTTTTTAAGTATGGGAGATAAATAGAAGATGAGAGAGGAAGTAAGGGCTTTTGTCTGAAGAAATTGATTTATTTATTCATTTTTTAAAAGATTTTGTTTATTCATAAGTGCATGTTGAAGCCTTGAAGGGAGTAGAATTTTCAACTCTCAATTATTTGGTTAGCTTGAGGGATACCACAAATTAAAAAGATTTTGTTAATTTTTCTTTGACTTTTTTCATTCAGTTTTTTTTTTGAAGTATCATATAAAAAGTTGAGATGAGACCCAAATAATATCTAAGAAATTATATGAACTAATTTATTATAGTTATTGATTTTGAATTAGAAAACCATAAAATTTAATATGGTATCAGCTTAATATAGCCTGATATGATCCAAATTAAATAGGTTGGTCTAACTAAGGTTTATTGTTGGTTCTTTAGTTGGATTCAGTTCGAGATAAAACATAAGACTTACTAACTCGAGAGATGTGTTAGGTTATTTATCTTAAAATTTTTCTAGGTCAACCACGCTTAATTGTGGAGTGTTCTTAGGATTGTTTACAGAAAATATAAGTACACATTGGCGATATAGGTAGCCAAGCAAATCTTTTAACTTTTTTCTCATTAATCACTATTTTTTAGAAATCGGGGTATTACAATCACCTCCACTCCCTGACACTCGTTACCTCCACTCCCTGACACTCGTTACCTCCACTCCCTGACACTCGTTACCTCCACTCCCTGACACTCGTTACCTCCACTCCCTGACACTCGTTACCTCCACTCCCTGACACTCGTTACCTCCACTCCCTGACACTCGTTACCTCCACTCCCTGACACTCGTTACCTCCACTCCCTGACACTCGTTACCTCCACTCCCTGACACTCGTTACCTCCACTCCCTGACACTCGTTACCTCCACTCCCTGACACTCGTTACCTCCACTCCCTGACACTCGTTACCTCCACTCCCTGACACTCGTTACCTCCACTCCCTGACACTCGTTACCTCCACTCCCTGACACTCGTTACCTCCACTCCCTGACACTCGTTATCTCCACTCCCTGACACTCGTTACCTCCACTCCCTGACACTCATTAGGGTTCGGCTCAACATCCAAATTTTAAAACTAAAAGACATTGCAAATACACAATAAATCATAATAGTATTTAAATGGATCAAATTCTTAAAGACCAAGAGATGCACTACAGGTTTATGAGAATAAAGTAGACACTATGATTTTTGGTTTTGTTTCCTAAAGATAAGAGTTCCTCCCAGGCAGGACTCCCAAAAACACAAAACCTAGGGTATTGTCGTTTCTTCTTGGCGGCTCTGCCTCCCGTGAGCCACCGTCTCTTTTTCACCGGCGACTTCTCATCTCGGTGGAGCTTCTCGAATCCTTTTCCCCGTTTGCCATCATCTTCTCCTCTCCTATTTCCATGAACTCTCCACTCCGACTCGTGATTCCAGATCTGAAATCAAATGTTGGAGGTTTTGATGTGCATGCATCTGTAATCTTTGACAGTTCTCTCTTAGCCAAAGGCTCCCTCGCATGCTCCATGTCTTTGGAAGGAGATGCAATCGTTGCTTCGGCGGAAGTGGTGTCATCGATAGAAGTTGTGGCATCTATGAATTCAACATCACAAATGATTAATGTGGTCGCAAATGGCTCTCCAACTATATCTCTGACGCCCTTTGTTTCTTTTATGGGTGCATGGGCAAAACCGTTGAAGATTATTCCGGAGTTAAGAGACCCGATTCTTCAAGATCCTCCACCTAAGACTCCAACAACTACGAGTAATATTTGTCCATCATCTGACAGCCTTCCACCGGAGTTGAAGGAAGATGGCAATTTGCGATTTCCTTGGGCAGCAAAGATGGACCCAAAAATCAGAAATCTATATCGCACGGCTTTGCCGACTTACTTGGAGGATGGTACTTTCTACCATCGGGAGGTCTCATACACGCCATGGCTAACCGGATATGGGATAAGAAGTGTAAGATCTTCTCCCGTAAGTTAGGTACTTCCTCTATCTGTTTCATATTCCGGATAAGAGTACTAGATAATGGGTTCTACATAGAGGAGTTTGGGACTTTGATGATTACATTTTGTTTGTTTCTCCTTTGTCTATCGATGCTTCATTAGCTTTACCGAAAATATCTTCTTTTCCAGTGTGGGTCAACTTAAAAAACATTCCAGCCTGTTTATACTCTGATTGGGGAATTATTTGCATAGCCTCCGGATTAGGAGAACCAATGCTCACTCATAAGCTGAGATTAGATCCGAATCTAAGTGAGGCCAAATTAATGGTGGAAGTCGAATTAGATAAACCTTTTCCGCAAAGGATTACAGTTGCGGACAAAAAGGGAATATCTCAATGGTGAATGTTGAATACTCGTGGATACCATCTAAGTGTGAGAGATGTGGACACTTGGGCCATAAGGAAGCTAGATGCCTCCTCCTTCAAAAGACCATTGTAACTGATGAACGAGCACAAGGATCTTCTTCAGTTTTTAGTCCAATTGATGCCACTATTGATGTCACTAGGGATTCAACCTCAAGACGCATCAGCCACTGATATTGTTGTGCCTATTACAACAATAATCATTTCATCAATTGTTGTGGAGGAACTTTCAACACCAACTACCTCAAAAATGGTATGGATCATACAACTACGTTGGTAGACGCCAACACCACTATTCCAACAGTAGCCCTGACAAAAGTTGTCCCAATTGAAATTGCTTCACTCACTAATATGTCAAGCAACACTACTCCCATCATCACAAAAGCTTCTACAACTAGTCTTCCTTCGGCTATGGTAATTACCTCAACTCCTCCTCATTCAAATTCATTGGCTAATGAAGATGTGCAAGGAAATGTCTTTGGAAGCAATCATTTTGCTGTCCTAGAATCGAGAGTTTATTCAGGTTTTGAGATGGGTGATTCATTCCTTAAAACTCGAGGAGGAAGGCCAATAAAGCCTACACAAAATTTCAACAGATGCAATGGACAATGGTAGGTGGTCGAGGTAAGAGGGTCGCGGTGGTCGAGGCAGCCACGGTCCACCTTGTTAGGAGTCTAATCTTCTCTAAACCTTATTTCTCTTAAACTCTACTTCATTGTAGGTTTTTCCCTTAACTTTCTTAACAACTTTCTCAAACTATATGGTCTTAAAACCATATCCTTGTAATATTGACCTTATGCATTTTAATTGAAAGTCCTTTGTCAAAAAAAAAAAAAAAGAATTAATGAAAGCAAATAACGTTTAGTTTATTTCAATAAGATTAAAAGACACTGGGCAACAGGATATTCATAAGATTCATACATATTTATTTTTATTTTGGTCAAACAAGGTTCATACATTAAAATAAATATTTTTGATGCGTTAAACAATCTAAGATAAAAAAAAAACTAAGTTGCTAATCAAGTTTCAAAATCAAAAATGACCTAGATGAAGAAACATAGTTACTATTTTCTAAATCAACATCTTAATTAATCAAACCATGAAATTCCTTTGAAAAACCTAAAACTCAATTGGGCAACTATTCTTACATAGTAACAATCAAAGAAGAAGATAAAATAAAGAAATACATGTTGAAATCCAATAAAATAAATAAGAGGGTTCATAAAGTTTTTCCAAATTGTCAATAAGTTTTGGAAACTCAAAAACAATGTTAGAACTATAAAGTACGAGGATATATGTCTCAGAAAGTCGAGAATATGGGTTTAAAATAATTAAAATTGAGATAGGTCGGGTTTGGAATGAACTATATCAAATTTTGATCGTAAATTTCCAAAATTTAGTTTGATACAAATGTAGAAATCATTTCAACGAATATCAAACTTATGATGCTTCTACACGATTAAACGATATATCCGTTTGCAACCGAGTCATCCGTTTGTAAACGAAATGATTTGTTTTTCTCCTAAAAAACTATAGAACTCGAAAAAAATATACGTAGATGTATCAATGTGTGCATGTATGAGAAAGTCGTATAAATGTGTAACATCCCGTGAGAGGTTAAAATAATTGATTTGGCTACTTATGTCACCAAAGTGCACTTATCTTTTCCGTCACTTGTCCTGAGAAAACTCCAGAGTTAAGCGTGCTTGAGCTGGAGTGATTGAAGGATGGGTGACCTATCGGAAAGTCATTTCCGGTACTGTGCGGGTGAGGACAAAGCACGGGGAAATATCGTGTGGTGATTGCAGGGACAGTAAATCATGACTTTCGAATCTCTCGGTTAACGCATCGACCGTCGGACAGGGGTGGGCCGGCCCATGGTCCTAGTGAGAGGAAATGGAGGTCCACTAGTAGAGGCGGTCGGGGCGTTACAAGTGGTATCAGAGCTGGTTAGCCGTCCCAGTTCTGACATGGGAGGCGTCTAGGGACTGGTATGAGTTCGCAACGAGAACATTGTGCGCTGTTAGAGGAGGTGAATTGTAACATCCCGGGAGAGGTTAAAAGAATTGATTTGGCTACCTATGTCACCAAAGTGCACTTATCTTTTCCGTCACTTGTCCTGAGAAAACTCCAGAGTTAAGCGTGCTTGAGCTAGAGCGATTGAAGGATGGGTGACCTATCGGGAAGTCATTTCCGGTACTGTGCGAGTGAGGACAAAGCACGGGGAAAAATTGCGTGGTGATTGCAGGGACAGTAAATCATGACTTTCGAGTTTCTCGGTTAACGCATCGACCATCGGACAGGGGTGGACCGGTCCATGGGCCTGGTGAGAGGACATAGAGGTCCACTAGTAGAGGCGGTCGGGGCGTTACAAAATGTTGTTTAGGTTAAAGTCAAACTTCCAAAAGGAGGGTCTACCACCTCTTTTGCTTATTCCCACACACACTTTTCTAATAAATGCCAATGGCATACATCTTACAATATGTCAACACTGGTTGAAATTAACTGTAATCATGTAATCATCGCGTCGTTTTAAATGTTTATTTTTTTTTTACTTAGGAAATAACCAAGAAATTCAAAATAATTTCGCCAAAAAATTTGCACGTGGTAAAATGATAAACTATGAAGATAGATGAGGATACTTAATATAAAAGGGATAATTTTATATTTTTGATCTTAATGGTTTGTTTTGAGTATATATTTGTTTGTCCCACTTGTAAGTTCACTTTCACGTAAATAGTCCACTAATCACACTTTCTCTTCGTTACTATCTAAAAAAAAAAAAAAAAA